>LDKF01000944.1:1226-33269 GCA_001026735.1 Rotylenchulus reniformis
CAAAACAATGAGAGAAAGAATTTTAGTTTCACCATACAAAAATCCAAATCCAACAATAATATTGATGAGGCTTAGCAAAAATATATTTTGAGCTGAGTTTATCAGTTTCTATATGGTGTTATTGTTCGGTGAAGGGTTGAAGGACCAACAATATCGAGCATGGTCCGGTTTTTGTTTTAGGTATCAGAAAAACTGACATCAACAATCGTCAAGCGCTTCTTTCTCTTGATAGAGAGGCAAAGAATCGATCCATCGCGTATACGATTGGGAGCATGGTCTCCATTTCAACTATTTATATTAAGTCTAACTTAACCTATCAGAACCTCCTTAACGTTTTTTCCAATTTTTAGTGCACTTGTGGAAACCCAAATACGTAGTTCAAGTTATGTATGCGAAGGATCAAGGCAATCCAGAAGGAAAAAGCGCTGACGATCATTGGTGTCAGAATTATGATAAATAATTAAAAACCGGACTATGCTTGCAACATTGTTGGTCCTCTAACCCTTCATAGAACCATAACACCAATACAGAAACTGATTAGTTCAGTTCAAAATATATTTTTGCCCACTCTCATCAATATTGTTGTTGCCTTATGATATTTTTGGTTTCGGTGAAAATAATACTTTTCTCAAGCATTGTTTTTGGTTATCGAGCAAAGGTTGGCGCAAAGGTCTCGCAATTGACGATCCAGATACCGTAGCACTGTTTTGCTGAGCATGCTCACCTCCTTAAAAAAGGATTATGAAAATGGTTGGATGAAAAATGAATTGATAATTTTCCTTACATCAATGATGATCAGTTCAGCTGATCGTAATCTGCGCCCTTTTTCGGTCTCATACGCAATGCGTGGAAGTGTGTTGTCGTCGACATCATTGGGCACGCAAAATTGTCGATGGACAGTTCCACCTCCAATCAACAGAAGTGCAGCTATTCCAGTGCTTGCCGCAGATATAACCGAACCGCTGTTTAGCTGAAAATTTTAAATAATCCCAAAAAGTGAAGTGAAAAACACACATTTCGCCCCTGCTGATCATCATCAACCAATGATGGTTTTCCAGCAAGGCACCAGCGGATTAATGTATTGTACAGAAACGTTTTCCCTTAAATAAAACACCAATCATTAAAAGATAATTAGTTGAAAAAGCATACCGCAGCCCCCGGCTCCTTCAATGAAAAAGCAGCGATCATCGCCCCTGCCATTCACAGCTTCGGCTATGCGCTCAAATGCAGCTCGCTGATCCACATTAAGGCGATGGATGTGTTCCAGGACGACCTGTCGCGGCGATTTTCGTCTGTCTGTGCCACCAAAGAAGTCGTCAAACAAATTCGCCTCGCCAAGTGCTTCTTCTTGTCTCGCAAAATTGTAGTTGGCTGGCAAACCATGGAGGCCAATTTGACTGGAAAAATGCAATATAGTAAAATCCTGGCGATCCTACTCCTAACTATACCTGCAGGATGTGTCCATACNCTGGCACACAGGTCTCGTAATTGGCGATCCACATACCGTAGCACTTTCTTGCTGAGCATGCTGACCTCCTAAAATGATTAATAATGTGAAAATGAAAATCTAACGTAATTTCATTTACATCAATGATTAGCAGTTCTGCCGATCTTAATCGTCGCCCTTTTTCAGTCTCAAAGGCAATGCGTGGTGCGGTGTCTTCTTCAACATCATTCGGCACACAAAATTGTCGATGTACTGTCCCGCCTCCAATCAATAAAAGTGCAGCTATTCCTGTACTTGCTGCAGAGATAACGGAACCGCTGTTGAGCTAAAAAAATAAAATAATTATAAACAATGAACATGAAACACACATTTCGCCCCTGTTGATCATCATCAATCAATGATGGTTTTCCAGCAAGGCACCAACGGATTAATGTATTGTACAGAAACGTTTTCCCTTAAATAAAACACCAATAATTATAAGATAATTAGTTGAAAAAGCATACCGCAGCCCCCGGCTCCTTCAATGAAAAAGCAGCGATCATCGCCCCTGCCATTCACAGCTTCGGCTATGCGCTCAAATGCAGCTCGCTGATCCACATTAAGGCGATGGATGTGTTCCAGGACGACCTGTCGCGGCGATTTTCGTCTGTCTGTGCCACCAAAGAAGTCGTCAAACAAATTCGCCTCGCCAAGTGCTTCTTCTTGTCTCGCAAAATTGTAGTTGGCTGGCAAACCATGGAGGCCAATTTGACTGGAAAAATGCAATATAGTAAAATCCTGGCGATCCTACTCCTAACTATACCTGCAGGATGTGTCCATACAATTGAATTAGTATTCCAAGTTCAGCATAACTTCGCCCCTGCGAAGTTCCCGTGATCACTGGACATCGTCTGGATCTCGGCCAGCTCTATGTGGACGCATTTCATCCAGGAATGTGTCAAAAAGCTTCTGTGGATCCGATGGTTGACCATGTACTAGCATCATGGCGAAGTAGTGTTGTAGTCGAGTCAGCGACATGTTTTCGTCGCACGCATCACGCATCGCATCGGCGAACATGTCATCGCTTTCTAGTAGTCGGAGGTAAGCCGCCGCCTCTGCGAAAGTGTCGAATGTTTTGCCATCGACTGTCCTCAGGTCTTCAAAGCTTTTTGGCCCTTTGCGATTCAGCAGAAGTGCTCTGAAATAATAGTAAAAATGAATATCTGTCGAATTATCTATCGACAAACCGAATGGCGAAAAGTTCTGGCCTTTTCGCCGACACGGTGTAGATTCGGACGAACATTTTGGCTGTTTCAGGGTCTTCAGTCAACGGCCTTCGGCGTGGCCACCAACACCGATGCATTTGGTTCCATCTTAAAATGTGAATTTAAGGCGAAATTAATGCAAAAAACGCACGTGTAGTGATAGGGAACTTGGTCGTATCGGAGGTCGGCGGCATCCGGATCTGTTGCACATAACTTGAAAAAAGCCATAAGTCGCGTGTCTTCTCTCGCTGCAGCTCGCCCCTGTTCTTCGTGTCCTTCTTCAACGACAATTGTCTGTCCACCTTCGTCATGCACGCTTAGAGCATAGATTTGGTGGGACAGTCGCACGATCCGATATGAATGGAGTCGCATGTAGGCTTCCATGGCCGTCATGTAGCGTACTTTGAAGGTGGCTGAAATTTCGTCGTAATCGTAGACTTCATCTTGGCCTTCTGCGGCAGCGCCCCTGCGAAGAGGTGTCACGCGGACATACGCCTTTTCGAAACCTGTAAAAGAAAGAAGTGAAAGGATGAATAATAACCATATGTATCACCTTTTAGCAAGTATTTGAAGATGTACTTGCATGCCTTCTGGCCAAACACATATTCGATGTTGATGTGGCATCCAAATTTGAGCAGCAAGTACGGGTTGTATGGTATAACCGTGTTGTCTTCAAATAATGTAGCGGCACTTTGTCGGTATTTGGTTTGCAGATGGTAGAGTCCAGTTGAATTGCTGCGCAACGAGTGGAGGACAACACTGATCGGTGGACAGGAGGTCCGAAGGGAGATGAAACGTCGCGCAGAATTTGGGTAAAATTTTTGATTAAAATTGTTTCGCCAACTCTGATTTTTTCAAATTCAGGAGTCGGGTTTTGATGTGCGGGTGGAGTGCTTTGGATGCCATCGGGCACGGGTGGACGGTTTGGTCAAGGTTCCCTATCGTCTGCGTCCGGCACCCAAACAGCACAAGTGCCCTTTTTGCTGATCGCCATCAATCGCCACCGCCATCATCAGAAGATCATTCCGATCAGTTTTCCAATTCCCCCGTCACTTGTCCCTTCTTCCTTTTTGATGTGCAATGCAAATTTCTTTCCCTTCACTTGTCCCCTTTCCCAACTCTTGCCATGAAATCCCCTTCTTGCCCCCTTTGCCATGAGATTTATGATGGTCGGCATAATACAAAAGCAAACAGATGGAAATGGTCAATGCGGGANGGGGGGGGGGGGGGTACAATAGCAAAGGGATTAACAATAGTAAAAGGATTAAGTGGGCGGGGAGGGCGGAGAGCAGGGTGAATAAAAGGGCAGGGGAGGTTGAAGTTGGTCATCAGTCTTTGTGCCATTCTCGATCTTGTGCCATTCTCGATCCCCAACCCCATTGCCTTGAAGGCAAATGCTTACTTGATCCTGATTTTCACCATGAAAACATTGAAAAGTTTTGCTCCTCGATCCTCTGTTGAATCCCTTTCCGATTTGTACGTTTTAGCCAATGTACCCTATTAGCTTCTTCCAAATTCCGCCCCGTTCCCCGACCCCTCCGCTCAAGTCTATTTTAAAAGTGCGAAAGCACGTGAGTTGGGCGGAGCCTCTCGAAGAGGTGCGCGTTTTCGAACGTATGGAGTGGGAGAAGGCGCTGAATAAGAAGGTGGATGAGAAGAAAGAGCAGGAAGAAGAGATGATGGATGTGGTGGAGGATGGGAAGCAGGAGGAGGTGGCAACCGAACGCCAAGGTAAGCAAATTTTTATGAAAAATCGAGGCAATTCGATAATAAAAGTTTAGCTCCTTTTTGCGGTCGAGCTGATTGTCGTTCCGCTTGGGAACGCCGTGAGCGCTACAACAGAGTGCGAGAGGCGGAAGCTGGGGAGATGATGGAGGCGGAAGAGGGAATTGAGGAGAACATGGAAGAGGAGGAGGGAGAAGAGGAGGAGAAGGAAGAGATGGAAGTGGAGGAGTTTGAGGTGAAGGCGGAGATGGATGAGGAAGAAATGGAGGAGGCGGAAGAGAAAGAAGGAGAGGATGAGGAAATGGAGGAAGAGGAGGAAGAGGAAGAGGAGGAAGCGGAGGAGATGCCAGTCTGGATCGCCGAACGTCGTTCGGCACAACTTGCTATGGTGAAGATACGAGCCATCGCGAAGGTTGAGAATTTTGGTTTTTAATTGGCATTCGATTGAGATTTGGATCACTTCAAATTGTAATCAATCTTCACATTGGATCACTCATCTTTTTTTAAACATAATGAAACCATTTCTTTTTTTGGTGTTCAACGGGTGGGATGTACGGGAGCGGGTGGATTTTGGGTTTTCCGTGCCTTGGGACTTGTCGCCAAGAGGGTTTATGCCTTGGGACGTCGCCAGGAAGGTCTATTCAGACACCCTTCCCCATATTCAATTCATATGAATTGCCTCCTCCCTTCAAATATTTCCTTGAATGAGAACCATCCGGTGCTACCATGAATTCCTCGCTTGAATGGACATTCACAGTATTAATTTGGGTTAATCTTCTTGTATGCATCATAGAGAAAAAAGGTTTGAACTCTAATCGAAAGCTGTGAGTAATGCCTTGGACGCCAACGGCTGTCTTTCGGCTGGTTAAACGCCAACGGCTGTCCCACCATCACCGGTTTTAGAGTTCAAACCTTTCTTCTCTATGATGCATACAAGATGATTAACCAAAACTAAAACTGTGACTACCCATTTTCCTTCAAACATCAATCCAACTCGCCAATTTCTTGCTATCCTTTCTTCCCAAATCATTTTTCCAATTCTCATTTCCACTTCACTTTATTTCAATTCACTTAAATTTCTCCGATTCACTCCATCCCGGTGTGATCCTTATTTTTTGCTACCCATACCAAACCATCTTTCCTCACCCCCAACCCCACCCCCAATTCATTTCCCACCTAACCATCTTAATCCCACTCAATAGCCCAAACAAACATTCAGCGGTCCAGGTTGAATGTGCGGATTGGCTTCGGCCTGCGTTAGCCAGCTGGGTTTGATGCGCGGCACTTTCATCGGAGCAATGCGGGGTTTTACCCCTCCGATGAGCGGGCACAAAACTTGGAGAGTTGCCTCAGCTTGGATGCCGTAATCGGAGAGAGCGAGATTGTCGTCATTGAGATGCTTGCCGGCATAATACTGGAAAGTTTAAAAATATTTCTTAAGCAAAACCTTTCTGAAGTTTCTACTTTTAATTCGGGACCCTGGTTTTTATGAGTTTGAAAAATTCCTCAAAATTGATGCCTCAAAATTATGGATCCCAATCCCATGAAACACAAAATACCAAATGTTGCTGATCCGGAGGAATGCCATCCTTGTCCTTGATCTCGGCTTTGAGTTGCTCGATGGTTGCGCTCGAAGCCAAATTGTGCGTGCGAATTTTCCCGTTTGTCATTCGGATGAATAGTTGGGTGCGCTAAATTCATTTACTAAAATTAATGGGTTCATATTTTTGATAATAAAGCGAAACAAAAAAAGATGGTACATGAGTTGGCACGTGTCGCTAAAAAAACTTTGTATAATGGACTACATAGATGGTCTAACTCTAGTTTAATTCTTAAAAAAAAATTTATCCCCAATTATCCGCTTTAAATTTATGTAAATGCATCCTAAAATTTGGGTTTGGCATTACTTACAGTTTTATTGCCTCCATGTGTGCTGTATTTGCGCTCGTTGTCCGTCCCGAAGTTCAGTTCCTTCATCGGGTTTGCAAAACGCGGCAAAATTCGTCCATTGGTTGCAATGGGAAACATCTGTAAAAATGTTTGGGGGCAATCAATGAATTCAAAGTAGCCAATTTATTTGCTTAAAATCAAAAAATGTCACAATATTCAATCAAAAATTTGATAAAAGCCCTGAAACTCACATCAATTAGCAGTCCGCCAACCCATTGGAGCGGCGAGAGCTGATCATGCATCAGCAAATTGTTGGCCTCGCCCATGGTGGTCCAGTATGCCTAAATCATAAATTGATTGATTACAAATTTGAGGGATTACAAAATTTAATCGAGTCGCAATGTCCCAAAACTTATAAAAAATTTTAAAATTAAGTAATAAATGCTTTTTGATTGCTAAAAGTAAAAATAGAAAGTATTTATGCGTTTACAATGGATTACTCACCATGTGCTTGCATTGAGCAAGCGTGTTCAACAATTTATCACGAGAGCCGGAAACAATCTGATGGTTGTCGGATGAAAATGCCACAGACAGTACATCTTGGGTGTGCGAGACGAATTGGCGGGGTGTTTGTCCATTGAAAATTACAAAAAATAATAATAGAGAGCTATTTTAAACCATTAAAAGTTTGAAGGATTATTCCCCGACACCCCTAAAGGCAATATTTCATAATGAGTCAATTGTATTTTTGAAATGGAAAATGTCAGATTTTTGTATAAAATTCGTTGAAAATGAAGAATTTTCTTTAAAAATGCATTCTCGGATATGGTACCGAATAAAATGAAAACTTTTGGCAGAAAAAATGCAAATTATTTTAAAACAAATTTAAAAATGCATCAGTTGCGAAAATGCACCCTTAAGAATGGAATTTTTAAAAAATTGTCTATAGATTAGATCCCGAAATGTTGGATTCATTTCACCGCTGCTTAAAGTAGGGAAAAATTTCAGGTTTGTTTCAAAAGAGTTCGGCATTTTTTAAGTCTAAAATCCTTTAAAAAGGTCCAATTTTCCAATAATTAAAGGGTCTGATGATGTTTTATTTTTCGATTTTTTGCATGTCAAATTTTATTAAGAATTGGAATCAAAAAAATTTGAATTTTGTGATCATCCCAGCTAACCTGTGTAAGTCCCAAAGGCGTGCGGTCTTGTCCCATGATCCGGCAAGGGCGTTTTGTCGATCCGAGGAGATCACAACATCCGAGACAAAGTGGCCATGCCCATGAAGCGATTTGATCGGTTTGCCATGAAGCATCGCACCGCTCTCGTCAATTTGCCATAGAATTGCAATTTTGGCTAAATATTTTTGGGTAAAAAATATAATTTCCGAAAAATAAAACCTCGGCAAGCTGACAGCAAAATGTCTTTGCTGCGCGGATCCGTAGCAATTTGAGTGACCCATCCGTTGCGGCCATGGATTGGGCCCTCCATTTTCATTGGGGCATTTTCGGTGGTGGCCTGAAGATTAAATTCATTTTAAAATTTAATAGAATTTAAAATTGCTAATGATGACCTCCTGTTGCATTTCCTCTGTCATATCCGCACTTTTGATCACTGCTTTCCTGTCGCCCATCGCAATAAATTAACTGCCGATTTAATTTGTAATTGGATCTGTAAAATAAAAAATCAAAATTATAAAGTGAAAAAAATGAAATTTGGATTTTTTCAATTGAATTAATTGTCGGATTAATACTTGAATCTGTAAAATAAAAATAAATCAAAAAATATAAAATTGATAGTTAGGCCTAAAATTCAAAAAAACTTTTTAAATCGAAAGAGAAATTGAAATTTGGTAGGCAAAAAATGGTTAGGTGCCATTGGGGGGGGGGNGAATTTCGGTTACAGAATTTCTGATGAAGTGGAAGAAATTTAATGATTTTTAATCTTTTTTTTAAGATTTTTATTCTATTATAGCTTTTTATAAACTTTATACATTAATCAGTCAATCAATCAATCAATCACTTTTTTTCTTCCAAAAAGGATGGGCAATATTTTTGATGGTAAAGAAATAAAAATTATTTTTTAATCAAAATTTATGAAAATTTTGTAGTGGGGGAGGCGGAAGGGCAAGCGAAAGAGCACGCGGAAGAGGGAGGGGCGCAAGCGGAAGTGGCACCGGAATCGTGGTGGCACCGTGCGTGGGGGGCGAGCAGTTTGAAGGGGATGCTCGGGATGGTGCTTCTGCTGCTGCTGTTGGTGGTCATCGTGCTGGTGGCACAATTTGTTTTTTGGCTCGCCGTCTGATGGATTTTTTTTTATTTTTTTTGTAAAACATTTTCCTTTTTATCCAAAATGGATAATTTTTGTATAAAATTTATACATTTTTGTATTTATCTTATTTTTTGATTTGATGTTCATACATATTTTTGAATTTGAATTTAAGAATTTTTCAGGATGAAATGTCAAAGAAGTGATGGGGATGGGGGATCCCGGGGAATGCAGATGGCCTAATCCCCCTCCCTCAAAAGCGTTACGTTGGATGGCGGCATTTAGATGAGTCAAAGGATGAGGTGGGGGAGGGGTCATAAATCCCGCAAAAGGGTCGGGATCTTGAATAGGATTGGGTTTTGCAGGTGGCCTTTTCCGGGGAGCAAAAAATGCAAATTTATTTTTCCAGAGAGCAGAGAAAAAAAGAAATGGAAATGCAAAATTTAAAAAAATTTATTTTTACGGCTTTATTTTGTTTATAACTCCCCTCATGGTCATTGATCCCCTAAAAGCAGATGGCCATTGCCGGGAAGCAACCCCCTAATTCTGTAGGATGGCCAAAGGGTGCGCAAAGCGCAACCCAGGCCCAGGACTTACTACTTATGTGCCAACCAAGACTTAAAATAGCTTGTTATTCATCCGAAAACCAAGACTTAAAATAGCTTGTTATTCATCCGAAAAACGGAAAGTGCAGAAAACAATAGGACATTTTATTGACAACATTCAAAAAATCGTGCTATAAAAGCCGAGAGATTGTAGTCTATTGTATCAAACAAATTCATCCATTCCACTCCTTTCTTCCAATACTCACTCATGGCTCTTCAAAAATTTGCCGTTGCGATTCTGTTGGTGGTTTTGATCGCGACCATCATGACTCCCCAGGAGACTGAAGCTAA
Source organism: Rotylenchulus reniformis (assembly GCA_001026735.1). NCBI lineage: Eukaryota > Metazoa > Nematoda > Chromadorea > Rhabditida > Hoplolaimidae > Rotylenchulus > Rotylenchulus reniformis. The sequence continues at coordinate 10,694 of LDKF01000944.1, forward strand.
TCAGTGCAGTAAAAAGTCATTGGGTGTTGTTTGCCTTGATGACAACGGTGTAACACTCCTTTGCGACAAATGCAACTGCAAAGTTAATGACGAAGGTCTATGCATTTTCGACATCACACTTTTGGGTGATAGCCATTGTCAGCATGGCTGTGACGCGTGCATTCTCTGCCTTTTCGGCTAGGTTTATTTTTGAAAAAAAAATTCGAAAATATGATGATGTCATTTTCAGATCGACGACCAAATGTATGCAGTGAAGGTGCTCTGATTGTTGGAAAGAAGAATAGAATTTGTGAATTTGGCAAAAATTCGTGTTAAATCTAGATATTCAAACGCATAATCATTATGATAAAAATAATCTTTAACCTAGTTATGGCGATAAATGTTGAAAATTTTTATGATGATGTCATTTTCAGGCTTGTTGCTGTAGTGATGGTGGACTCTGGGCTGATGGTGCTTATGGTGGTGGTAGTAATGGCTTCCCATTCCTTATTGCACAGATCAGTGTCATTGCACACATTGCACTGCTCGGGCTTAACGCCTTGATGTTCACACTAATTTCCATCAGCCGTTTCGCAGTAATTCGCTCGTGAACAGCCCTTTAGCACTGTAATTAATTTTAAAAAACATATAAAGATTTTCGGTAATCGTACAGTTTGTCTCGCTCTTTTTTTGAAAAAATCGATGTTCCAAAAAATTTACTGAAAATGACATTCTAGGGACAGTTTTTGACGCTGATTCCGACTCTAACGTTATTTTGACGTAATGCGTCAACCGACATCACTTTTTGGCGTCGAAAAATTTTGATGTCACATTTTTCCAAAATTAAATTTTATATATAGAAATCAAAAGAAAAATCCACAAAATTAATGTTCACATGGATAAAACAATGAAACATGGTGCCAGAAATTATAAAAGCCATTCGCACGATCACCAAATTGTTTGAACCAGATAAATTCGAGGAAATATGTGTCATATGTTTCAGAAGTTTTGCCATATTGGTGCCGTTTGCATTTGAAATGACTCCACATCGATTGGACATTGAATTTTGAAGGAAAAATTTTGACGTCAAAATTTTTCGACGTCAAAGTGATATCAATTGATCCATTACGACAAAATAGACGTCAGAATCGGAATCATCGTCAAAAACTCCCCATAGAATGAATGTCATTTTCAGCCATTTTTGTGACATCGATTTTTTTCAAAAAAGGGGGAACAAATTGCACTATTTCCAGATTATCAATGCTTGACATAATCATAAATAACGAGCATAGTGCCCAAGAGACATTAGAATAAGCAAAAATCGGTATTTTTCCTAAAGTTTCGAACTTTCTCGGAAATCTTTTTTTAAATGTTAAAAAATAGTGATGGAGCAGGGACCTTGGTACTTGTTCAGTTTAGCCCCCTGGGGTAAACTGAAAATTTTTATTTTTTTCTTGACTATTTATAATGCTTTAATAATGATCCGTGGGTTTTCGCAAATGTTGAAATCGAAACTAATTACCTAGTTTTACGTCATATGTTTTCGTCAAATCTAATGATTTTCCATAAAATTTTATCCGTGCCAATGCACTCGTTACCCGCAAAACCGTGTATTTGATGAAAAATCATAGATACGTTGAAATTATGACGTAAATATGATGTCAGATCCTATTTCAGCGTATGCGAAAACCCTCTGACAATTCTTAAAGCGTTAAAAGTAGTCGAGAAAATTTTTTAAAAAACTGAGCAAGTACCGCGCATTGGTGCTCCATTCATTATAACTAATTGAAATATGATTTTATGAAATTAGATTATCTATCAAGAAAATAGAGAAGAAGAATTAATTATCAAAGGCCATCATTCAAATTGGTCTGCTTGTAAAATTTTTCCAATATACCTACTTTAAATTTGGCCATATTTTTTATATTGTCCAATTATATTTAGGATATTTTTTGTATCTTATTTTTCATCTACTTTTTGATATCGAATGATTGCTTTTAAAATAAAGTTAAATATGTTTGGAATGCAAATATTGTAGAACGGATAAACTACCTTTGACAGGCATTGAGCTGGCTAAGAAAAAGATCAAGAACATAAATGAGGTTGAAATGAACATTTTTTAAGTAATAGAGTTTTTGTTACTCTAATCGATGGAAAACTAGGATAGAAATGGATGAATCGAATGCGAGCAGATTGATGGAAAGGCTTTTAGAGTAATTTGATGAATTCAACTAATGAATCATCAAAAATGATAGAGTCTATGAAAAAAGATTGTATGATGTGTGAGATCTTCTCATTTAATGATCGTGTTTTAAAATGAATAAAGGCAAATAATAGATTGCTTAGGATTAAAGCAACTTAAGGCAATTACTTTTTATTTTTATAATATAGTTAACTCCTCAGCAACCCAGTGTTATGGCGTTAAAAGTGCCACATTGGAAAATTGGTATTAAAACTTTTTAGTTAACTATTTTAAATATTTAAAAAATCTTATGAGTGGAATTGATCCTAACTAGATGGGGTTTTATTGCAGAAGGAAGACAAAGCCATTTTTTGTAATTTTAATGTAAAAATTTAAAAAATTAACAAATTTTTAAGTTAATGTGTTTATTTTTTATATAAAAGGATAAATAGTTAATTTGCTGACAGCAATTATTTATATTACTATTTATTCGGTCAAACCTAAACAAAAAAAGCATTAAAAAGCAAAAAGCATTATTAACTAGGGTTGGTCGGGACCGAAATTTTTCGAATTCTGAAAAATTCGAAATTTCCGAAAATATCGAAAAATAGAGTTTTTGGCTTTTTATGGCTTTTATACTGTACTTTATAGCTAACAAGTCTAAAAGTACTAAATGATCATCTAGTCCATATGAGATTGCAGGTATTTTTTATGTTTTCCTTTTGTAAAATTTGGGACCTTTGGGTCGCTTGAAAAAGTGGCTTTATAATTATGCAACCCCCCATTTTTTGGTAACTCGTCCAGGGTTGCCCAACAGACGCATTTATTTGAAATTAAAATTAGAAAATTTTTTGGCATCCCATACCATTGGGATGCCCAAAAAAAATTTTTTTTTTGGGCATCCCATACCATTGAATTTTCTTCAAAATTTTTTAAAAATTAACCATTTTTTAAAAAGATCTAAATATTCAAAAATTTCTTCGACGAAAAATTCTTAGAAATTAGAACCAAAAAATGATTAATTTTTTTAAGGAAATGAATAAATGCTTTTTGCTTTTTTAATGCTTTTTTAAAGGTTTATAAATCTGCCATATTTTTACCGCATTTTCATCAAAATTGACGCATTTTGCCGTATTTTTTAGACCTAAAATAAGTAAATGCCGCATTTTAGTGGTTTGGAAAGTCAACCCTGAATTCGTCCATAAATTTTTCCCAGACAAGGAAATTCCTTGAAATTTTCATGACCTTGTTACTACAGGGTGCGCCAAAAGTCTTGACCCTTTCATTTCTCTGTCCCTAACTTTTCATCGAGGAGAGCAATTCTTTATCACTTTTTTATTTTGTAGCCCAATCATTCTCTATCATGTCCAGCTACCGCCAATCCATAATATCGCTCTCTTTGAAAGGAACAAGTGCCATCAAAATTGCAACCTTGCTTGGCGTCTCGCGACGAACGGTCAATCGAACCATCAAAAAATTCCAGTAAAAAATTTTAAAAAGTAAAAAATCAAATTATATGCTTAGTGAGTATGGTACATTAGAGGACTTCAAAAGGAAAGGTCCGTGAACACCAGCAATAACCGCAAAAGGATCAAACAGCGAGTGGACCGCAATCCCCGGTTTTCCATGAGAAGGGTCGCACGCGAGACCGGAATCAGCGCCACGTCAACTCGACGAATAGCCAAGAATGAAGTAGGCATCCAGCCTTACAAACTCCAGAAGGTGCAGCTTCTGACGGATCAAATGAAGAGTGTTCGGGTCGAAAGATGCCGACAGCTCCTCCAGCGGCACGCAGGTCCACCCATACTTTTCACAGACGAAAAAATTTTCACAATTGAAGCGCATCATAATCAACAGAATGATAGGATATGGTCAAAACATCCTCCTCTTTCTGATAGAATTATTAGTCATTCCCAACATCCAGCTTCAGTCATGGTTTGGGCCGGAATTTGTGCCACCGGTAAAACACCCCTGGTTTTCGTGGACCCGGGGTAAAAATCAATAAAGACTATTACTTGCGGGAAATTCTCCAGGACACTAGAATCCTGGGCTAGGGGCCACTTTGGAGGCCAGGGCCTGTGCTAGTGCTCACAAAAATTTGGAGTCGCTCATGCAGGCCCTTCTCCGGGAATGGGACAAAATTCCGGTCCAAGAGCTGCGTGCCATCGTTGAAAATTTTCCCAAACGACTTCGTCTCTGTATCCGTGCCAAGGGCGGGCACTTTGAAACTTGATGATTGTTTTTGTACCCTATTTGATTGTGCATCTTTTGACATTATTGGATTGTAATTTGCTTAAGTAATAAAAAGTTATTTAATTTTAATGAGGGTCAAGACTTTTGGCGCACACTGTATTTATAAATAAATTAATAAGTTCATTATTTATTTTTAAAGTAAATTTAACTAAGTTTTAAATCAGTGTTTTAGAATATATGATCAAAGAAATAATTATATATATTAAATATTAATATAAAGAAACGAAAAGCATAATTCTTATAAGAGAAAAAAAAAAGAAATTTACCCATTTAAATATTTCAAGCAACTTTTAAATATTGTTATGTTTTAGTTCAATCGTAAATGATTTTATATTAATAATATATTCTATAAAATACATAAAATACATTAATGAGGTAACGTTAAAAATAAGAAACTAATTACGATTGAAATAAAACAAAGCAATATGATTTCCTAATGTTGAAGGGAACGCATGATGCAAAAGTTTTTTTTGAAAAGGCCTTTTGTTTCACAATTCTTTCTTTTTCAACCAATTTTTAAAAATATATTGCTTATAACTGATGAGCTTGAAGCTTATCTCTATGGAATAATGAAAATTTGAAGGAATGCGATCATATAATATAATTGAAAAAATATAAAAAGATTATAAAATAATTGATTAAACATTTTAAAAATTAAATAATTTTCATAAAACCAAGGTAGGCTCAACAGAATAAAAAATAAATATTAAAAATAAAATTTTATAGTTGTTAATTATAATAATTTCAGTAACTTTATAATACATCATTTATCTGCGAAGTTCAAGAATATCAAGAATTCTGTAAAAATTAATACTTAATTAAACAATTTTTCACAACGAAATGCTTATAAGTAAATATTAAATTGCAATTATAATAGGAACCAAAGGTTATGTATATTAATGAATATACATAAATATAACTTATTTGCATATGAATTAACAAAATACATTTAAAATAAATATTTTTATTTTTCTTTAGAAGTTTTAAATTTCATAATATTAGGTATCTTAGAAGTATAAAAAATCAAATATTGGCAAAAAAAATTTTTTTAATTAGAAAATTGAAAAAATGGATTATATTTAACTATAAATTTCAGAACATACTAATGGCAGAAGGGAGCCGATCGTAACTGAACATATGGACGAAACGATCTTCATTGCATAAAAGAATTATAATTATAAATAATTTTATTAAGGCTTAATAATGTATTACTGTATAATTAGATGTATAATTAGTATTTTAATGATATACTAGCAAATTACATATTAATAAAAATTTAAATCAATTGTAAAATTAAAAAATAAATGTTAATTAATATAAAACAAAATGAATAAACAATCAAACAATCAAACAAACAATCAAAATTTTTTTAATTTTTAATTATTGGAATAACAAAAATTAAATAAAAAATTCTAGGCATATATAAAATTTTTAATGAGTTTCTAAAAATGAAAGTTCAATTAAAAAATTTGTTAACAACCAAAAGTAGTACAGTTTAAACAAAAAATATCATGAATGCAGAATAAATTATATTCTAATAGTCAATAAAAATATTCAATTTACAGAATATATTTGGTTCTGTACATCCCCTGATAAACAAGATATTGCTATACATGTAAATATTATGACCCAAATAACTTTATATGTAACAAAAAAATATGTTATAAAAGACAAATTAGTAAATTTTTATTAAATTTATTATTTAAAATTAATAAATATTTAGAGCAAACAAATTTAAACATTAAAAATTATTATATTTTAAAAAAATTCTAAAAATTTTTGAATTAAAACTACATAAATAAAAAAAATTTTGAAATATAAAATAAATTAAAATTTTAAAAATAATTTATTGATTTTAATGTATTTAATAAAAAATGATATTTATATATTCAAATAAGGATCTCAAGAGAATATGTTAATAGATATTAAATTAATTCAACTGCCACCACTTAGTCAAAATAATACTATCTCCAGCTCCAATAAATACCCATTGAATCCAGCAAACAAATTTTTCTTCAACTAATTCCTTTTTATCAATTTTTGAGCTGAAGTCTCATCCCATAACAAAGATTAGTTATCATCATTTTGCTCTCACAGATCATCATAGTCCTGCCATTTAGTAATAAAAATGATTCGTAAACCATTACAAATATTTAAATTTTCAATTATTAAAATTTTCTTAATACATCTTTTTATACAAAAATAATCAAAAAATCATTAAATTAGAAAAAAAACAATTTTTTAATTTTTTTTATTTAAAAAATCATTTTTATTAAAAAAATATAATTATTTATAAAAAAAAAGCATATTCCTAACAGTTAAACAAAATATATAATTAAATGAGCAAAATTTTAATAAAAATAAACTAAAATTTATCTCATGAAAATAATTTAAAACTAATTAATTAAAACTCATATAAATGAGAAAATTTTTGACAAAAAATATAATTTTATACAAATGAAAGATTTTGATTTAAAAATTATTCAAAATTAAGAATTTATTCATCATAATCTGTTATAAAATTTAATTATGCACAAAATTTGTCATCTGCAATTCTTTTAAAAAATGCAGCCATTAGAATTATTGATTAAAAAAATATTAAAGGGAAATAATATCCAATCAATTAGATTACTAAAAATAATTGCTTCAAATTTCCTTTATTTGATTTTTAAAGTTTAAAAAGGATATATAAAAGCATAAACAAAAATACAAAGATATATATAAAATATAATTCTTAAAAAAAATTCTTATTACTCATAAGATTCAATTAAAATATATGAATTTAACAATAAGAATTGTAAATTAGATCAATTATTTAATAATAACTTAAAAATACAAACCATTAAATTTTTAATAAAAATTTAAAAACGACCTGAATAAATTTGTTAGTTCACTTTTTTAAATTTTTTAGTTTTGCTACCACAGTAACTTTGAATTAAAATTCTGGATTTAAACGTATAAAAATTAAAAAAATAATATTTTTTCTTAATAATGAATACAATAATCAATACAATAATCTTATAACATTTTCATTATTAATTATTTCTAAATTTTTCGAATTTATAAGTGATTAATAATCTAGATGCATTATTGTATCAGATGTATTGAAGGCTTACCATAAGGAAAATTCCAGATTATCATCAAATTATGGAATAATAAGTATATAAATAAATATATTAAAAAAGAAACATAGATATTTCAAAAAGGGAAAAACACATAATTATAATATATTTCCTGAATTTTCTTTTAGAAATAAATATTTCTTATTGAATAAATAATGTATTAATAATCAAAATTTCTTAAATTATTGACCTATGATTCCATAAATAGAGTAAATATTTTTTAAAGAATAAAAATGAACCTCCAATATTAATCAAAGGGCCATTCAGTTATAATTAGATTAATGATAAAATCAAAGAATGATGGATTTATTGACTTTTAATAATTAAGTGATAAATAATTTCCTGATTAATATATAAAATAATGATTATTGCATATTTTTTAACTAATAAAATGGAAATTCAATATTATCTTATGAATTAGTTTATTGATTTAAAAAACATAAACAATTTTGATAGATACAATCAAACTAAATTTTTAATTTAATTGTTCAAATATTGAATAATGATAATGCTACAATATATTAATAATTTATTTAAAAAATATTTTTTACTAAATAATTTGCCAACTATAAAATAAATTATAAATAAATAAAAAACATTCTATTTATAACTTTTCTTACAAAAATTCTAATATAAAATAAAAAAGATTAAAATTGAATATTTAGAATAAAAGGAAAATCCATGTGGCAAATAAAAAATTTAAATATTCAAATATTGAATATGATTTGATGTTAACAATTTGTGAGGAATGTCCCTAATCGGAAGAGAAATGGAAACTCTAAACAAAAAAGGCGAGCTTATAGGAGAGGAGCGCATCATGAATAACGAAGATAATTGCCAAGCAGTTTATCGGTGCGCAAGTACTTCAGTATGAATTCGAACAGTTTCGGATCCATGTCGATGTTTTAGCGATCAGCACCACCATTGTCGGTATCCTGAAAATTTAGGATTTAGAGGGATTAGTATTAAAACCAATCTTAATAATTCAAAGTAATAATAATTACTATTTCCTTTTCAAAATATATACTATATATATAAAGATAACTAATAAAAAGTCAAAAATAAATAATAATAAAATCATATATTAATTAATATTTATTTGTATAATATAATGTATAAGAGAGTTTTTACACAAGAAGATTAGATTTTTTCATAAAAATAATTATAAATTCAATATCATTTTTAAATTAATTAATGAGATTAAATAAGTATGAAACTTAATGAGAACATCACAAACATTAGAAAAATAGATTTTTTTGTTATAATACATTATAAATATAATTAAATTTAATAAAATATTTTAATGGATTTTTTAATATTGAACAATAATGATGTATTTTGAGTCCATGTGCATTGCGATGTCCCATATGCTTTGCAGATTTTAAGTTGTGAGATAACAAACAAGTGTCGAATTTTTGACCCCACCATAGAAAAATTTATAGATTTTTAATATAATCATTTAAAAATGACGCTCATGGGGTAATTTTTAACGCTGAATCCGGATATGTCGTCCATTTTGACGTAATGCGTCAATGACGTCACCTTTTGACGTTGACGTCAAAAAAAATTTTTTTTTGAAAATCATCTCAAAACGACTTCCCTAGGGAATTTTTGATGCTCAATCCGAATTTGATATCCATTTTGATGTAACTCGTCATCTGATGTCACTTTTTAAAAAATTATAAAAAAATTTTTTTTGACGTCAACGTCAAAAATCAACGTCAAACGACGCTTTATCCAAAAATGGACGTCAGAATCGGATTCAGCGCCAAAAAATAACTCAAGGGATATCTTTTCTTGAATGAAAAATGAAAAACTTTTCAAAATTTGGGGGTCAAAAATCCGACACTTAAACTGCATAAGTACCAATTTTTCAACATTTAAGTTAAAAACTAAATTGTTAAATGAAAAGTGTAATAAAAAATTTTCATAATTTATAAAAAAGGAAGATTATCTTATATAAAGGTTAAATTCAAAAATTCAGGAGATGAACCTAAATAAACATAAAATTTACGATCTGAAATTAATATTATTTTTTTACAAAATGTATAATATAAAAAAAGTACCGATATTATCTAATAAATATCAACACAAAACACTATCAGAGTAATTTAAAGTGTATCCTGCATTAATTTTGAATACAATAACTAATAATTATTTAATAGATAATTTTATTCGAATTTAAATTAAATAATAATAATAATAATCAATTTAAAAATGATTATTTAAAAGTATTTTTTAAAAAGATAATAAAATAATTTTTAGATCTAACTTATAATATTCAAATAAAAATTAATTCATATATCATTTTAATGATTAAAAACAAATTCAAATTAAAATAAATAAAATTTTATTTATTTATTTGTAAAAAAATAATTTTAAAATTAATTAATATTTACGGTGTAAATAAAATCTGTTAAGAAATTAGAGCAATTTGTTTATTAGATTAAAAATTCAAAATTCGATTAATAAGAAAAAAATAAGCAATATTTAATCGAATGGAAAATAATGAATTTTAAAAATACCATTAAATTTAATTTACGTGATAATAAATTAATTAGAATAAATAATAATTATTTATAATAAATATTAAATTTATATTTTATAACTTTAAATAAATAATTTTTTACCAAATTAACCAAATAAAAATCATAAGGATTAAGTTTTATTAAAAATGATAAATAAATCCATTTCTCTCAATTAAAAAAATTTTATAATAAAAATAATTTATTATAAAAGTTTTAGACTCAATTTTAGAAATGACACGTTTGAAGTGCTGGACAGATTTTATAAGGTATAATTATTTTTTAATTTATCTAAACATAAAAAACATAAATTATTCATTAATAATGATGCTAAGAAATTTAAATCTGAATTCAAAAGATATGCAAAGAAAATAAATACTAAACAATTTATAAAAAAGCAAAAATCCCAATGCTTCATTCAAGAATATAATATGCTGCCAAGATCATCAACAACAAAAACAAAAATAAATTTGATTATCCACCTCAATCTAAAAGATTTCTACTTCGATTCTTGGACCCACAGCTCTTCTAGGAAAAAGCTGTGAGTCAAGGATTAAAAATTAATTTAATTTAAAAATTAGGTACATTAGCAAATGAATATTTAGGTATTTAGGGAATTGATTTGAATTAAAAAAATTTTACCATAATTGCCATTTAATAATAAATTATTCAGCATTCCTCCCTAGGAATATTTATAAATCAAAGAAGAAAATAAAACGAGAAATTACAATTAAAATATAAATTACAAAAGGTATATGTATATTTTCAAAAAATTACACCAAATCAGAAAAAAATTTTCTAAAAATATATTTAATCTAATGTAAAATGTTAAAGTTTCAACAAACTAAACAAAAAATTGAATTACCAAATAATAATTAAAAATTTTGATTATATTACATCCCAATTTAAATAAATAAAAATAATCGAAAAAATGATTTCTTTAGACATAAAAAAATAAATATTGCATTTAAAAGATTCATATTCGTAACTTTATTATTTGCATAAATATAATTTATAAAATATCACCTAACTAAAAATTATAATAATAATAAGTAAATAATCACTTTTAGTTAAAATTCGAAAAAGTTGGATTTTACATAAATAAAATGATTAAAAATGATTAAAAATTACAAATAAATTCAACTGAAAAATTTTCGATAAAAATTTAAAATATAAATTTTCAATTGCTGATCAAATAATTTTGAAGTTTATTGGAAATTATGATTTGAAAAATCAAAAATTTTTTATAAAGCAATTTTTAAAACAATAAATAATAGGACGTTGAATGGGACATAGAGTCAATAGCAACCAGAGTTATCGACGGTTAACAATATTTTTAGGTCAGTTGGCGCGAACATAGGAACCAACAGAAAATCTCGTTAATATTTTTTTAAATCGAATCAATAAATTTCAATTATTATCTTATAGATCTCTTTGTTCACAAGACCGATCTCTTTTCCACAAAATAAAATTTAAAATTAAATTGAAAAAATTATTTATTTATATTATAGTATAAAAATTAAATAAAGTCCTTGTAAATTATATAGTTAAAACTTAAAATCCCAAAAAGTCTTTTTTTTTAAATCATCAAATAACATGTATAATTGATACTAGGAATTATCATGATGTACATGATATACAAGCAAAACTCAATGATGCGCCATAATTTTTCAAAATATCAAAAATAAATTAATTCGGAATTAATATTGAAAAATTATGAATATTTTAATTTTTTGGAGGAGAGAACTTTATATTATTAAATATATATTCTAAGAGTTTATAAACCCTTGGCATTTCAAAGAATCGGAAAATCAAACAAAAAAAATTGAGAAAAACATATATAAATAAGTTATTATTTATTAAATGATTATATTTTTTTAAAATAAGTAATGACGCTTAATTCCAGTAATTTTATTTAAAAATAAAAAATACCACATTATAAAAAAGAAGTAAGAAATATAAAAAGTGAAGTACATATATATATTACTTTTTTGTTCCATATTAAGTAATGTTTACAAAATAAATATTATGAAATTAGGTAAATTTTAAAGATATTCAATTATATGAAAAAAGTAGAATATATACAATTAAAAAATGTCTAATAAAAAAATATAAAATTATTATTAAATTAAGCGAATCTAATAAACTTCAATGGGAGTGGTGACGGGGATCGCCAGATTTTGTTGGAGGCAGATTGGCAGGCGATAGAAAAATTCATTAACTGGTCGGTCGGATGAAGAGGATGTAGTGACTTTACAGGCCGTCTTGAGGGAGGTGAGGAAAAAAGAAAGAAAAAAATTTTTTCAGAATCGCTCATGAAAAAAAAGTCACTACATCCTCTTCATCCGATTCTTTAATTATAAAAAATAAAGAATTTGCAATAGTTATAAGCTAAACATAAAAATAAAGAAAATATTAGATTTTATTAAAAATATATTTTAGATAATTATTATATACTAAAAATTAAAATGATTTATAACATATTTTATTCCCATTCAAAAAAGACAACAAGAAGGCAATTAATCTAAAATTTAATTAAATAAAATTATTTTATCTAAGGAAAATTTAATATTAGTAAAAATAAAATTCTTTACAGTGTCATTAAATTTTTAAAAGTTAATTTGTTTATACTTTATAAAAATGCTCAAAGTCATTAGGAGGAGAAAGGCTAAATAGCCGATGCACTGCCAGAATTTCGTTTCTTTAGATTTTCTTTCTTTTTATTCTTCTTTTCCCCATTGTCGTAAATAACAAAATTAAACATCTATATTAATTGCATGAAATATTAATTAAGTAACGTTGCTGGGCCCTTGCCAAGAGATCGTTGGCTTTGCTCTCTAGAGACACCTTCGATTAGATCTCAGCTGCTCTACCAACTGAGCTACGCCCGCCTCTAGAAAGCTCGGCTAATAGATCTCTTTTTGCTTCATCCATTAAGGGGAATGCTCCTCCCTTATGATTATTAATTAATAAAAATAAATAAAGCTATAGAAATAACCAAGAAAAAATCAAGGGAGTTGCGGGGTGTGCCCTACGCAATTGTAGAAATTCGAAATTTGTGAATTGGCCATCAGGTCCTTCATCGTCACCTACGGCTGTGCCATCTTTGTTGCTGTGACTGCTTGGGTGCTCGGCGAATGTGATGACCGGGAGAGCTATGCACGCGCTACAAGCTTGTGCAAAGAAGAGCTAGCTCCAAGCTAGTCAACAACCAACTACAAGTTGGCGCGAGCAGGAGGGATGGACGTGAATGTAGACTGATAAGGACTCGCCTAGTGTGCTTATCAGACAACTTGTTGTATCCTTGGGTCGTCGGAAAAGGCCAAGAGACACAATGAAGAATAATTGTTTATTGAATAATGGAACAAGGAAAGGAAGTGAAGAATGAGGAACGGAAGGCAAAACGAAAGTGTCAAATGCTGGAAAATTGATCACTTATATAGGTGAAGATGTGAAGGAAATACAATGGATAATTACATGATCTGGGATACAAGAGAGAACGAATATCATTAAAAATATTATCACACGTGAAGAGAATCTTATATATATCATGCTCATATCCACAACAACTTCCTCTTTAATTTCTGAAGTCCCGCCAGCACATCAGAACGTCCCGTAGATCACGTCTGTCCATGTATGGGGCCCGTCTGATCGAGCTGTAGTCGAGCGAGGCTCTTCCGAATGATCCGTTGTCGAGCATGTTGTCGGGCGGGGACCATCTGAATCCTTAGTCGTGCTTGTAGACGAGCGGGGCCCGTCTGAATGATCCGTGGTCGCACTGGTCGTCGCACGCCCTGTAGTCGAGCACGTTGTCGCACCAACAGTCGTCGAACCATGCTTCTGAACATCGGTGGACTTCCGTTGCTTCTTCGTCGGATGACGTCGGAGCTGGTTTGCGTAGCGGTGAACCTTCGTGCCAAGTCTTGGTACTTCCACACGGTAGCGCTGCGAACCATCCACACGTTCAATGATTGTGCCTGGAATCCACGTTGCTTTGCCATTGCTGAAGTTGAGCAGCTGAACTGGATCTCCGGCTTTGAACATCGAATTGGAGTTGCGATGAATCTTCCTTGGGACTGCCTTCTTTTGAACGTTGTGTTCTGAATGACGCACTGAAGAAGCATCCGCTGAAGAATTCTGTATCGAAGTAGCTTGCACATTGACCTCTCGGATGCTGACTTCTGAATATGGAACTGGAGTCCCATCTTCCGTCGTAGATTTGTGCATTGCGTCGAACCATCTTTGAAGATTGAGGTTGAGCGCTCGGATCCATGGTACTCCCAGTAAGTCGTGAGTGACTGTGCTGCAGACGTAGGCGTCGAACTTCTGTACTGGTTGTTCCTCGAGTTGTACTTCACAATTGATCCTGCCTTCAAGTGGAAATTGTTGTCCTGTGCAATCCTTGACCTTGATTTCCGCAGGCATCAATTTCGGTGACCCGAGCTTCCTCCAAGTACTTGCGCGAAGTAGCGTGATTCCGGCTCCGGTGTCGACCTTCATTTGACATCCAATGTTGTTGATCTTCACTTGTTCTTTCCACACGTAGCGGTCGTCTTTGAGCTGCACGTTGGTTGAACTGACGATTACAGTTTGAACTGTAGCAGTGGGCTTCTTGGTTGCCTCTTGAACTGCTTTGCTTTGACAGACGGCCTTGATGTGTCCTTTCTTCTGGCAATGATGACACGTGGCGTCTCGGAACTTGCAATCTTCACGTCGATGACCCATTTGTTCACATGATAGACATGGTTGAATGTAGAAGTTGAGCCCGCTGGAAAATGGATCATTTATATAGGTGGAGATGTGAAGGAAATACCAAGAATACTTACATGATCTGGGATACGAGAGAGAGAGAATACCAATAAGAAGTATTATCACACGTGAAGAGAATCTTATGTCGATCATGCTCATATCCACAACATAAAATGTCAATAAATTAAAATTCAGAATAGACATTCTATTCGATTTCAACATCATCTTCCAAAATCTTAATGCATATTCCTGACAAAAATAAAGGTAACCGCAGAATAGCACATAGTTAATTGAACTATACCCCTGCAGAAAATAAAATATTCAAATAAAAATTATTATATATAAAAATTTAATTATTCGTTATTAAATAAATTAAAAATATTGATTAAATGAAATATTACTACAGCAATGAATGCTATACCAGAGGGACATTTGGATTCAAATTTATTTATATTTTTTTCGCAAAATTTATTAAATGGATAAAAAATTGAACTTTTATTTAAAATACAAAAATATTAATAAAAATTAAACAGAAAATATGGAATTTACGAAATATTGGTGTAAATTGCACAATATGATTTCACTTAAATTAAACTTATTTACGATAAAGTTTAATGTATAGGTAATGAAAAAGATTCATCTTTCAAATAATAAGATAAAATGATAAAAGTGTAATTAATTTTTTTGATTTTTGTAAAAATAATCCCATGACAAAATGGCATCGATCGTTGTTTCATCGCTAAATTAATTGAAGAACTAATTTATTAAATAAGATAAAATTAAAATAAAAGTTAATTTTCGGAAATTAAGCTTTTATGTAGCGTTAGAAGAAAAAATAAAAATCTTAATATATTCCTTAGAAAAAATTCGTTCGGATATGGGAGGCGAATTTTGTAAACAAAGTAATATTTATTAAAAATAAAAAATTTCACTAAGAAAATAATTTAAATTTGCGAATAGGATCACTTTGCAATAATTAAAAATCATTTATTTTAAAAAAGATTATAATGATTATACAAAGAATTCCAAAGACTGCGCCAAGAGCCGACAAGACATTTACATTAAATGAGCTCTAAAATTAATAAAACTAACTTAAAATATTTAAGAAGATTAAATATTTATAAATATATAATATAGAAATTAGAATAATTATCAATAATTCTCATTATAGTAATAAATAAAATCAAAAATTAAAATTCCTTAAAATAAAACTTATCCTTTCTATTGAGCCATATTAAGAACAGAAAATTCCTTAATAAAAAAGATTTTAAAATTATAAAATGAAAAAATACGGATAAAATTTTAAATTGAATATTTACTTCTAAGTCAATATCGATCAAGCGACTTATGTCGATATAAAATGCAAAAAATATACTAATTTTAATTAAAGATAAAATAATTTCAAATGTATTAAAATTATACATTATAATTTTAAAAAATCATGAAAAATAATACCTTTAAAATATTTAAACAATAAATCAAAAATATAGATGTAAAAATAAAATATAAAGAATATAATTATTAAACAATTAAATAATAAATAAAATCATTTCGTTAATCTCACGATTTTCCATAATCGGGCTCTTTTCCAAATCAAGCACTGATAATCTTTAGGCTTTTTTGTTTATCATATTCCAAGATTAAGGTTATTATTTATTTAACAAACCTAATGATGTTTAAATGATACTAGACATAAAATAAATATAAATAAAAAAATAAAATAAATGATTATGTAACTTTGAGACGCAAGGAGCGCTGGATTCTAATAAAGTGAGATGCCCACTCAACCCTCCTAGATTTTACTCATGGAGAGCAAGTGATCGCGGCGATTACCATTGTCCACATTGTAATTTTGTTAAACTGATAAGATTTTAAAACTTTAAAAGTGCATTGATCGTTAAATTAATGCCAATAATTTCAATTTTTATATATGGATATGCAACGACTTCTAAAAAATGCTAATATATAAGATATAAAATAGATTAAATCGAA
Organism: Rotylenchulus reniformis; assembly: GCA_001026735.1. Classification (NCBI taxonomy): domain Eukaryota; kingdom Metazoa; phylum Nematoda; class Chromadorea; order Rhabditida; family Hoplolaimidae; genus Rotylenchulus; species Rotylenchulus reniformis. Next base: position 27,496 of record LDKF01000944.1, read on the forward strand.
TTAATAGCGAATAAAGTTTAGTACTCTGCAATTTTCTAGCTTTTTCTACCCTGCGTAAATAAAATAATAATAACATATTACTGTAAAAAATATAGTTAGATATGATATTTTATATTTGTTGAATATTTTTTTAATAATTAAATAAAATTAATGGCACACATATAATGGTAAATATCAGATGAAATGTGATGCCAAATTGCGTCACTATTATAAAATTATTTAAAGATAAAAAATTAGTTCTAATAAAATAATAATGAAAAAATAATCATAAAATAATCATGCGAATAAAATAATCATGCGAATGAAATTGTGAAAATGTTCATTTTTTTGTTAGCGAAAGCCATATTTTAAACAATAAAATAAATCAACAAAAATTATTAAAAGTAAATTAATTGACATAAAAGTTAATTAAAAAAATATTGAGAATAATTTAGCTTAAGCCCATATACTTAATAATTTAAAAGTTTTAAAAGAATAAAATATATAGTTTTTAAAATAATAAACAAAAAAAATCGAAAAGTTTGATAATTTAAAAAATATTGATTAAATTAATTTAAAAGATTATTCTTTTCCTATGAAATTATAATATTAAAATTGTTTTTTTTCTAATCTTTACTTAGAATTAATTATGAATAATCCTGCAAAATAATAGGTACACTAATAAAAATCTCATTAAATAAACAAAATCTTATATTTAGAAAGAGATTTTTTTTTTTTTAGAAAGAGATTTTTTTTTTCAAATAAATCGCGAAACTAAAGGAATTGCAATACAATTTGCTAATTATTTGAACAATTGTGGAACATAAATTTATAAGAATTATATTCAAATTTATTGAATAAAAAATGGATCAAAAAACTTCCTTTAAATAGCATTTTAATGAAATTTAAAGTTTTTCAACTTTAATTTTTTATTATAAACATTTTTAAGAAATTTTATATAAATCATCTTATTTATTCAGTTGATATCCATCTATCTCGACGACAGTTACTAATGTTTTTGAATGTTATGTATACATACTGATCAGTCTATTCCGATATTATTACAATGTTAAGATATTAGCTTTAATGGAGGAAGAATCATCAGAATCAACCACCAATCCTTAAAATAATATATTTAACAAGTATGTTAACTCTTTACTTCAAATATTGATAAAGAAAAATTTTAAGAAAGAAGAATAAAATGCAAATCTTATATTAAAAAATAATAATAGATAGATAAGACCATAACGCACAAGCCTAAGAAATACAATAATTATTTTACTTTTTAAATAGATTGAAAATGAATATTTTCTTTCAAATAAAACTTATAGAGTTTTTTATTATCCAAGTAATAAAAAAATTCTTTATTTAAAAAAAATAATAATAATAATATATGTTATATATAATAATAATAATATATCTTAAATAATATATGTACTAAACAAAACGGATTAATGTTGAAAAAACTAAAATCCAAAAAATAAAAAATAAAAAATTAATGATGAATGAAAATAAATAATTATAAAATAATAAAGAATGACAATCTTTAGGCTGTATTTATTTGTTAAATAAATTAAAGATCAGAATAGAAATAATTATAATAAAAGTAATAATTTTCCAATAAAAAGATCATATTGACATTAGATGATTGTGATATAATCTTAATATTATTTTTTATTATAATGATCTAATAACAATTAATAATTTTAGTAATATGTATTTAGGTAACACATAATTAATAGCTAAATTAATTTTTACTTATTCATTACCAAATATTTTATAGAATCATTTGAATATATAATGATAAATTTTTAAAAATATAAATTCTGACACAATGAATTAACGATATAAATAAAAAATTTTTACTTTCTATTAAAATAATTTACCAAAATATGTTCAAATAAAGGCATGAAATAGGGTAATTGTTGTTTTCTTTTTTCCACTTTTTGTAAACCGCTTTGTTGCATCCAAGCAATCAATTAAGAAAAAATATGAAGACACGATCTTCGCAACATTCATTTAAATTGTCCACTGGACAAGAAAACATATGTGAGTAACGTGCAAAACAAGGAATAAAAAATTTACATAATTAGATTTAAATATATTTATTATATTTATATATATACATAACTATGCAATGAAATATAATTATAGGATCTTATTTATTATATGATTTCTAAAATATATAAATAAAAATTTGATTTTAATACAATAAAAATTTGATTTTATATATTCTATGGATATTTTTTATATTTCATTCCACAAATTTACGTAATAATGAAGCAATAATCTTTTCTAATGCATCATAAATGTAAATGTAAATGTTGAATATAAAATAATTAATTTGATTTGAAAATCCAAAAAACAAGTCGAAATTATTTTTAAAATATTGTTATTGATCTGTCTATTAATATTTTTTATTTAATATAAAATTTTTTATTAAATATCATATGAAGATCTATCTAATGTCGAAAAAGTACCCTTACCAACTTCCGTATCGGGCTGGACTCCTTCACAATTTCGACAACTTGGTCTTCAGCCGACCAGTGAAGGTGGGTATTATTAAATTATATTATTAAACTTGAAAAAAAAACTTTAAAAAATCATGGTTATTTATTGAAGTTTAAAAGAAATTATGCGGAAATAATATATAAAGAATTTGATTGAAATATTTTGAAAAAATATAAATAAATAATAAATTTAAAAAATTATATAAATAGAAGAATTTCAAGGTAGTAATATTTCAAAATTATAAATATTAAATTAAACAACAAAATAGAATACTATTTTTTAGGAAATTTAATAATTATTAAATTTTTAAAGTGTCATTTTGTTATAAATATTGAAAATATTGTAAATAAAATTAGTTACAATAAATAGTACTATTTAAAAAGAAATTATTTATTAAATTATAAAAATTATAAATTTAATTTTTTAAAAATAAAAGATTATTTAATAAAAATATTTATACTTATTTATGCTAATTTTGAAAACTACAAAAAATTACAAAAAATCTTTCAAAATAAAACATTGTGTCCTAAGAATATATTGATTATTAATTCTAAAAAATATTTTTAATATATATGAATTAAAAAAATAATTTAACTAAGACGGATGAGGTAGTGGTGGTCGAAAACAAAAGAGAGAAGTATCTGGACGAAGTGATTGGGTCATTCTCTGACGATCTAAGATTTCTTGTGCAGAGAGAGAGGAGTTAGCGAGAGGCCTTGCGTAAAGAGCGAAGCTAAAATGGAATTGAAAAATCAGGAAAAAAGATCCGGAACGAGCTGGAAACTCCCCAAGGCGGAAAAAAATAAAATAAAATATAAAATTTCTGATAATATATTCAATTAAAATTCTTGTCGGCTATCGCCGATCACTTTAACTTATAAAATGAAGTTCATAAATAAAATATAATATATTTAAAAAATTTGAAGCATTTAAGAAAAGCTTTGAGATATAAAAGTTCTCTCAAAATATAGAATTTTATGATCAGAATAAATAAAATTAATTTAAAAATATTATTTCTTTAAAATTAAATTATTTTTCATATTTTAATATTCTATATAAATGTTGATCACCTGAAGAATCTTAAAAAAGAATTACAAATAATGATCAGATTTATTCACTAATTTTTTAAACAACCAATCAAAATATAAATAATAATAAAATCTCTTCAAATTTTATTAATAGAAAAATTTAATCATCAAATTAACAGCTAATTAAGCAATTCAAATTTTTCCATCTGAATCTCAAAGTAATGTAAAATAAATGCTTTTATGTAAGGAGTGTAAAAATAATTAATTATAGGAATAAATGACCATATAATAAAATATAAAAATGTTGTGCATTATTTCAAAGAGTCATAACCCAATTGGCAACATATTAAAAAAATCCAAAAAATTAAAAATTCCATACTAAATATGTTTATAAAATATTAGATCAAATATATTATAAATTTGATAGATAGCTATAAAAATATTAATTGTTTATTAATAAATTTATCTTATTGCTTTTTCTTTTTTAAATTCATTTATAAAATTTTTCAATACATTAAATATATATGAATAAGTATTTTTAAAATATCTATTTATTAATTTAGCATTTTTTTAATTAATCAACAATATTTTAATTTTTTTTTAAATTTAAAAATAAAATCCGATATCACAACGGATTCGTCACCACAATTAAAAATAGATAATAAAAATTATTAAATAAACTAAAAAGAGTAAATAATAATCTATCTTTTTCCAAATCACCACCTAAAATATACTTGTAGAAGGTCGCTGAAAAACGAGTAAATCTTATAAAAAGATAAATTAATAAATAATTTGATTATTATTATCAAATTTGAGAACGCATAAAAATAATAGTTTAAGAATATATTATAATAAAAACAGAGGAAAGATACTAAATTATATAATTCAAATAATTTTATTTAAATCATTAGAAAATTATCTAATACTTAATAGGAAATTACCAAATTTAAAGAACAATATAATTATAAAACTCTTTAAGGAAATATTGTAACTCCAATATTAAATTTTAGAATAAAATAAAAATTTTAACATATAATATAAAATATTAACATATTTCAGGATATGAGCTAAATAGCAATGACTTAACATTGGTCATAAATAAACTAAGAACTAATCATGGAGACTGTGAAAAATGAAAAGGGAAGGAACTATTATATTTTATAAGTAAAATGGTTGATTATAAACCAATTCTAAAATTAATATATGAATGTCACATTTTATATTTATTCATAAAGTAAGTATTTAAATTGATAAAATAATTCAAAATCTTCGAGCAAAATATATAGAGTGATGATTTTAAATTAGTGTTGATTTAAGCCTCCATTCTCACCATACCAGAAGCTGTAGGGGGGTAGGAGATAATAATCGCCACTCAATCGTACCAAGATCGATTTTGTTTAAGGGAAACTATTAATATAAATTTAAACGAAAAATAGCTAAAAACGAGATAGATGAGAAATAATGAGAGAGAGTTAATAGTCTAGTCCGATAGATGAGAAAATTTTTTTTTTTGCAAATTGCTCATGATTAGAAATACAAATGCGCTTAATAATAATTATGTATAACAAAAGAAAAAATAAATTATTTTTATATATTTTTATATATATTTACATTAGAATGTTACGTATATTAAATATAAAAATGTAGGTACCATTGTTTGCTAAAGTGATCAAATGAAAAATAATCAGGGTAATTTTCAATGTAAAAAATCGATCTCTAAAATATATAAAATATCATTTATAGTGTTTCGGTTAAAATATAAATAATTTATTAATTTTTAATTAAAAATATATTCTCTAAATTTTATAAATTAAAAAACAATGTGATTTAGTATAAATTTTCAAAAATTTCTCCAGTAAACCTCATAGGTGCTGCCCCTTAAGTCTCAAACCAAAATAGCAATTTTATTAAGAAAAGGAAATCTGAATTATTAAGAACCTAACTTTAGGTTTATGCTTTTTCCACAAAAAACCTCGATAGAACAGTTGGCCCCGGAAATTAGGCTCAATTGCTCGCAGCTTAGCCATCAGATCGGTGTAAGTCCACTGCTGGCAATGGAATCGACGCCATTGGCGCTGTTCATGGCTGAGCCATATGACTGCCACCGAATTTGTTGTTGTCCCAATGCCATCATGCTCGTCCTCAGTAGCTGCTGCATCCTCCACTAACTCAAAACCATGTTGCTCCTCCATCGTGCTGGGTCGTTTGTAAAAAGAGGCCAATGTGGGCGTTTGTAAAAAAGGACCAATGTGGGCG
>LDKF01000944.1:35368-50814 GCA_001026735.1 Rotylenchulus reniformis
CCCCTTTTTACAACGCCCACATTGGCCCTTTTTACAAACGCCCACATTGGCCCCTTTTTATAAACGCCCACATTGGCCCTTTTTTACAAACGCCCACATTGGCCCCTTTTTACAAACGCCCACAACATTGGCCTTTTTTTACAAACGACCCAGCACGGTCGGAAGACGACTATCAAGAGGCGAGCTTCAACAAATTAAATTGTGGAACAGTCTTTATTAATTAATTTAAAAAATCAAAAATTAGATGAAAAATATATCACAATGATATAATAAAAAAAATATTAGATTAGATAAATGTAAAAAATTTCTTTCAAACATGGTTATTTGGAATAGACATTTTAAAATGTCCGATCTTTTTTTAATTTAGGTTCATCAATGAAATTTGATATTATAGTAAAAATTTTGATTAAATTAATCTTTAATTATAAGATTATCAAATAATATATTCATTCTTTTTAAGCCTTCCAATTAATGTCTAGCGTAATTATTTGTTAAAACGCGGTTATTAAATAATACAATTATAATTTTTGGTTTCAATGAATATGTCATAATGTGACTATTTTTTTATTATGGTACACCAAAAATGAATAAATTTTTTTATCTTTTTTAATAGAAAAGATTATATTTGATATCCGAACTAAATTTTTTAATATAAATAAATTATCATAATTAGATAAAAATAAATAAATATGAATTTTAAATATTATTAATACTTACCAAAATCGATGTTTATTAAGATTTGAAAAATATTAATAAAAATATATAAATATAATAAATTCAAAAATTATATCCATTTCATTTTTACATTTTACCATAATATTAATTTAAATAAATTATTATTATTTATTCTCCTCTGCTCTGTCAAGATTCCTTTGTAAAAATGAACTAAAATAATTTATAAAATTTCTTATTAAATTCAAAAATTAAATCAAAATTTCGGTTAATAATATATTTTTGCTTATCACTTTTTAATGATCTTTATTATTATTTCATTCCTTTAACTTCAATTCTTTCATTCAACTACCCATTTTATTCTCATCATTCTAACAATATCAGAACAAAAACCTGATGATAATAAAGCTTGCAAGGGATGCTTGTAAATCCTGTTGCAGGTGTGGTCATTAATTCAAAATAAAAGTTTTTTTAATTTTAAATTATATTATATATCAATCCTAGGAAAAATGCTCGGAGATAAGTGTAAACAAATATTATTAATCATTGATTCATTAAAAAATTATTAATCTATAATTTTATGTAAAAATATAAACCGGGAGATTTAATTTCTTAAAATGTTTGATAAATTGGCAAAAAATAATAAAAAAAATATTATAAATTTATCTTATTTTTCATATAAAAATAATTTTTGATCCCATTTAAAAATATTTTTATTTCAATACATAATTTTTTGTTTAGAAAAAAAATTAGACTGGTTTTAAAGATGAATTTTCTTATTATTGAATTTTTTATCTTCAACTTATTGAATTATTTATGTCTTCTTTAATAAAATATAATATATTATTTTTAAAATAGATAATATATGGATTACTGCTTTATTAAGATAAGTATATTCATTACTTCGTTCTTAAATGATGTTAAAAAATATTTTCAGATATTTAATACTGGAGAAGAAAATGTTTTAATAAATTTTCTATTCATTCAGTATATTCTGAATTACAGATTTTTGATTTCTTAACCACAATAAATAAATATTAGCTTTAAAATATCAAAAAAGAAAAAAATTATTCATGCGTTTAAATTTCCAGTTTTTTAAATAATTAATATTACAAATTTAAAAATTTAAAGAATAAAATTATAAAAAAATAAAATACGATGAGAAAAATGCTGAAGGTCTTTTAAATCGCAATGATTAGAAAAAATCAAAAAAAAAAATTGGTTTAGAACAAGTGTTATTTTTAATTGAAACTAATAGAATCACATGAAAAAGAATATATATAAATTAAATACTATATGAAAAAATGAAAAATAAAAGTATTATTTAAAATAAAAAATGAGACCACTTTTTGATATTGATTCAAATTTTATCTATTTTAAATAGATTATTGTTTAAAATTGAATACAGAAAAAAGCATTCTCTAGCTTAGAAACCTCTTGATTTAAGAAATTTTAGCATTATTTAACATTTAAAATAATAAAGAAAAATTGAAGAAATAATGAAAAACTTATTTGTATAGAAATCTCATTTTATTAAAATGCGATGATAATAATCTATCAAAATTTTATTATTTTTCATTTATTACTCTATTTATATATAAGCTAGTACAAGCCTTATCGAGCTCAACAACAAAAAGCATCTTTATTATATAAATTGCATATATTTTTTTGAAAAAATAAGACTCTTAAAATAATCATAATTATGAATAGGAGAACAATATTTTCATAAATTAAAAAATTAAATTCTTAAAAAATTTAAATTTTTTAACATTGAGAAAAATTTTATCTGATAAAAATTTGAAATAAAAATTTTTTTAGTAAAATTTAAAAACCAATATTTTAATATTTAATAATTTTAGAAGTTATAAATATAAAATTGATATATTTTATCAATATTAGACAATAATACTTTTGCATGTTTATAATATTTTTTTTATAAAATAAACTAGTTTTTGAATATTTATTTAGGAAGTGATTTATTATTTTTATTTGTAAAAAAAGATTTGTATTCAAAAAATATAATAAAAAAGTATTTAATATTAATGGAAAATAGTCAACATAATTATTAAATGAAATATTTATAATAAAAAATTATTACTATTTAATTCTATAAAAAAGGTAGAATGTAGTCGTAATGTAAGTGATAAATATGGGACGTAATAAATGTAGTAATAATTAATAGCAATTAAATAATTAGAGAATTATTTGCATAAAAATATTTTAATGTAGTTTATGAAATGTAAAAAAAATTGGGCATGGGTGAGGGGTGGGGTAATCGATAAAAAGTATACTCGCCCTATGTAGTCTATCAACGGTATTTATAATTCATATGTCTCTTTGCAGGAAGAACATATAAAAGGTTGAAATTACTTGTAAATGAAATAAATAAGAAAAACAATGAAAGAGACGGATGATCATCAAAGGAATCAATGATGGAAAACAGACACCTATATAAAAAAATTATAGGATTAAAATAGAATAATATTAATGAAAAATTAATTATATCATGAATAAATACTTACTTTTTTAAATTAATATATAAATTCATTAGTTAGAATGAAACAATGATTCTTTAGTTAGAATGAAACTCACCTTCATTAAAAAGGAAAAAGATTGATGATCAGAATAAAGAATTTGTTAAGGAAAAGAATTTTATAGAATTCATCGCATGAGGAGAATAGGTTAACTATAGTTCTTGGGTCCTTATAAGTTATTTGGCGGAATGCAATTATATGATGATGGATTTTGCGGAAAGCATTCATATGAGAAAATGAAAAAATAAATAAATTTATTATAAATATATAATATTTATATTAATAATTAGTTAAAAATTATAAAAGAATAATAATAAATATAACAAAAAATAAATAAATTTATTATAAATATATAATATTTATATTAATAATTAGTTAAAAATTATAAAAGAATAATAATAAATATAACAATATTTTTAGAAAACTTTCAATTATTAAAAATTTCCAAATTACAACGAAATTTTTTTCAACAAATTCTGATTTTTTATACCAATTTAATTCAGGAAATATCAATCCGATTTAAGAATTTAAGCGATATATAATGGATGTTTTTTAAATTTTTAAATAATAATAATATAATTTAGTGAATACTTGACGATTCTGCTTATTTTTATTAAAATATGAGAAAAATTGTAATTTCCTCAAAATATATTTTAGAAAAAATTATATATTAAATATTTAAAAACTACAATAATTTTTATATTATGAAGTCATAAAATATTTAATAATAAAGCCAAAATTATTGTTATTTATTTATTCAGAATTACAAATGATACCTTTAAGACCTAAAACACTGTAATAAAAAAATAAAATTCTAGTTCCAATGGCATATCCTTATTTTCGCACTAATATTGCACCGAAAAATAATTTATTTCCTAATATTCAGAAAAAAGATCGGCTCCACTTTAGTTTTAATAATCAATTTTCTTTTAAAAGAAAAATAAGATTCTTTCTCGTTCCTTTATACAAAATATCTAATCAACTAAATTTAAAACCATGATTTACTTTAAAAAAAGCATGTAGATTTAATATAAAAATATTAAGTTGAAACATATTTACACGTTTCAAATTAATCAAATTATTTTTATAATATTTAATGTAATTTTCCCACACATATTTAAAACCCGAAAAGCTAAAAAATTTGATAATCAACAAAAAATTCTGAATTTTATATCAANATGAAGCGAGTTAATTTTATAATATTTATGATTAGCAAGCCCATATGGCTTTGTATGAATTTTTTCGAATTTTTATCCCCACCAAATATTGAGATATTGTTGAATAAATATTTTGTAGCAAGACTTTTCATATTGTTGAATAAATATTTTGTAGCAAGACTTTTTTTGGGCCTCTATTTTGGGGTAATTGGGGAAGGATGGAATAAAGTTGGATGCAATGGAACTGAATGGAATTTTGATTAACATTTCATAAGCCACACATAATAAGTTACAAATTATAAGAAAACAACGACCGGATGTTGTTTATTGTTGGATATGTGATACATGATGACATGAATATTCTTGTGATGATATTTTCCATTGCTATTATTTATTTCCTTCTCTCTCTCATTCTAAAACCTGAGTCTCACGGCCTCCTATATAAGCGTCATTTCTCACTGTCATTGTTCATTCTTCGCTCATTCCTCCTTTAATTCCTTGTCCTTATATTTTATTCTGTTGTCTTCAATAAATTCTCCAATCGCGAACACAACATTTATGAAAAAAGAGTTTTCGCAACAAGTTCATTATTTTTTCGTTTGTAGCAAGACTTTTTTGGGACACTGTAATATAAATCTTAAAAATACCAATAATTACATCTAAAACCAACTAATCTGCCTTTGTACAATTAATTTTTTAAACAAAAACCAACACTTTTTTTATATACTATAAATATTATGCAATGAGAAAAAATCAGAAAAATTATCTCTATTTTTTAATTCTGTATGGTTCTGGAATTTCTAAGGAAATTTGGAAATCCTCAGAAAATTGGAAAAAATGTTTTTGTCGAAAATTTTCAAAAAATTTTCAAGGAACTTTCAAACAATAAACAGGCCAATTATCAAGCGTAATTCTGCAGAGTATGCTTTTTATTTTTTTCATTATTTTTACCCTATGATGTATTTTTGCCATATTTTTGATATCTTGTAAATTTCATCATAAATTGATTAAAGGGAACCAATTTTCAAAATCATTTTTTCACTGATAAAATGAAATTTCTGATTTTAATTTAATATATTTATTTCAAACCCATTAATTTGCTTGACAAGATGGAAAATTAGTGAAAAATATACAGAAAAATTTTTTGATTTCATTTTATAATTTGTTTTTAAAGATTTAAATTAAAGATGCCGTTTTTTTCATTTTTTATTAAATTCGTATTTCAGTTATATTTTTAAAAAAGTTTGCAGGACCACGGCAGGTTTGAGTGTTGCAGGACGTTAAAAAAGCTTAACGTGGGTGTTAAAAAAGGCTTAATTTAGCATGTCTGGCCAAAAACTTTTCTGTTAGGTCCCGAAATACCGAAAAAAAAATTTTAGAGGATACTGAATTTTTTCGAATTAAGAAAAATAAAAAATACCATAAGATAGAGCATAAAATTCTAAACGATGACTTTTATATCTTTGGCCTGGCTAGTTATAAAAAGTTTTCGGCCATACTGACCAAATTGCACTTTTTAACGCCCACATTGGTATATATATTTCACCCTTTATGCTAAAATGATTCCATATTTCCCCCTATTTTACTATTTTTTAGAGTGAGAAAATTTTCTTATTGATGGATGGAGGCTAGTATGAATGCATACTCAAAATTTACAACTTGCCCATGGGTAAAGATGGGGAATAAACCATCAACCACTCAGATACCATCAACTCTTATAATAGTACCACTGAGGGCAGATCCTCCAGCAGGGAGAAGGGTCCACTGGGTAGCAGATCCTCCAGTAGAAAGCGGGAAGTTCAGATGTCCTCCTCCAAGCAGGGACGAGCAAAAAACCTGGAAGAGCATGCCCCGGAGTGCTATTGGCACGTAGATCCGCAAGCTTTGACCTGTTTCCTTGTAGTAGAGAATTCCTCCGTCCAAGCAGTAATTTGCATTCCCTGCAGCAAACGCATCTTTCTCTTGCTGTTGAGTCAATCTGAAAAATGTTACTCTGCAAAAAATCAGATGTATGCCATGGCCCTTGGGTCCTTTTTCTGCTCTTTTCCCAAATCAATTTCGCATGTTGTGCCGTCTTCGTTCTGAAAGTCAGGATGCGCACGAATGGACCAACAATTACCCTGGAGTATTGCTCCATAGCCAAGCAGACTAGGAATTCGATGATACCCTCCAATTCCTGAAGATTCCGCACTTCAGCTGCGAAAGTCCTTCCACAGCGCGTGACAAGGCACCCGCCAAGGTGTTCTGCCTGCCAGCAATATTTCCGATTTTGATCTGAAAGGTCTGAAATTCGAATTAGGCGACAAAAGTAAGCACAATCAAACAACAGATCAAGTGGTGGACGCACCCAGTGAATTTTCACGCAATGGCGGAAGCCACTCAATGATTCCATGGCTGTGGCGGACGCCACTCAATAAATTTTCACGCAATGGCCGCATGCCATGATAATTACCTTTCTATGATAATCAGACAACGTCGTTCTAATGCGACCTATTTTTGCCTGACCTATTCGTCATCAAATCATGTGGAATAATAAAATTTAAAATTCACTAGCATTTCTTTTTGTTGCAGACTTTAATTCTTACGGAGCACTCCTTATAAAATTTGCTTATACCTCTCATCGTTCCGACATTCCAATTATTGAATTTAAATTTGTTAAACCCCAAGATTTTCAATTTGCCCATAAGCAACACGTGTGGAAAATCCCACCAGTGACTCGCCTCTGGGGCATCCCACAGGGTACTCTCCTCTGTGGGGCATCCAACAGGGTACTGTGGGGCATGCCACAGGGTACTCTCCTCTGTGGGGCATCCCACAGAGAACTCTAATTTTCGTCGGTTCCATTGTGGGGTTAACAACCGAAATTTTCATTTCCAAATCGCCCGTGAGCGATACACTGTTCACGACTGACAAAAGATGCAATTCGAGAGATTCTGAAGATCAACGATGTTGATTGTCAAATGAAGTTCGACACAGGAGCAGATATCACCGTTCTCACGACGAAGACATGGGAAAAGCTCGGTCGTCCGACATTGATGCCTGCGAAGATCGAAGCCAAGAAATGCACCGGCAAGTCATTCAAAATCGATGGCAGGATCAGTTGCAAAGTAGAGCATGAGGACAAAGCAGTGAAGAACCTCGATGCTTACGTCTGCAGGACAATTGTTCAAGATTTGGTTGGAGCACCATGGATTCGTATGCTCAAACTACTTCCCTGGCTAAGGAATGTATGCAATGTTCAAGCCAAGAAGACAATTCTGAAGAAGTCAGAAGATTCGACTCAGGGCAACGCCAAGAAGTCAAAAAGAAGAATTCCAAAGAAGTCTGTACACTTCAGCGATCAATGCAACGGAAAGAAGACTGTTATTCCAACATTCCGCAAGACGAAGCCTTCAGTGTTCAAAGCTGGAAGTCCAGTTCTTGTGCGCAACTTCAGCAATGGCAAAGAAACGTGGATCCCAGGCTCGATCATAGAACGAGTGGATGGTTCGCAGCGCTACCGTGTGGAAGTACCAAGGCTTGGCACGAGGGTTCACCGCTACGCAAACCAACTCCAAATTCGTCATCCGACAAAGAAACAACGGATGTCCGACGTTCAGACGCATGGTTCGACGACTGCTAGGGCGACAACGTGTTCGACTACAGGGCGTGCGACGACCAGTGCGACTACGGATCATTCAGACGGGCCCCGCTCGTCTACAAGCACCACTACGGATTCAGATGGGCCCCGCTCGTCTGCGTGCTCGACTACGGACCATTCGGAGGAGCCTCGCTCGACTACAGCTCGATCAGATGGGCCCCACACATGGACAGACGTGATCTACGGGACGTTCTGATGTGCTGGCGGGACTTCAGAAGTTAAAGAGGGAGATGTTGGATATGTGATACATGATTACATGATTCTTCTTGTGATGATATTTTCCATTGTCATTATGTATTTCCTTCTCTCTCTCATTCTAAACCTGAGTCTCACGCCTCCTATATAAGCAAGTCATTTTGCTCATTCTTCGCTCATTCTCTCCTCATTCCTCACTTCCTATCCTTGTTCCTTTATTCTATTGTCATCAATAAACTATTATTCTTCATTGTGTCTCTTGGCCTCTTACGACGACCCAAGGATACAACATAGAGATCCAGCAGAAGATACATAAACCATTGGAAAAGTGCAAATTTATTCACAAATTACTTTTTGAGATATGGCGGTGGCTTCAGTATAACCCGGTAAAATTTCTCTGACTGTCTGGCCCGGTTAATCCCTAACAGGGTTGGGATTTTCACCCACTTAGGGATATTGTATTTTTTTGCTAATTTTTTCCATTCTGTAAAATCGTGATTAATACGTATTTTTAGATTTTTAAAATTCCCATTCTGAAACGAGATTGGAATTTTTTATACCAAAATCCGTATGAGTGATTATTCCGAACACATATGCAAACAAATTTTCAAATCAAAATTTTTAATAATGAATAAAATATTTCCATTTTCCCTATTCATTAGTGCAATTGGTCAAATTTCTGTGAAAATTGAATTCCCAAAAAGTGGATGGGTTTTGTTTTGTGGAGATTTTGAATGAAAGGCAGATGGATAATGTACACATATCGATTTATTTGGTTGGAGATCCGACTCAACACACCATTTATCATCATTTTCATTTTTCGCCCTTCATCAAACACATCATTTTACTGCAAATAAATCTTTAATTTTTTTATATTCTCTTGTAACATAAAAAATTAAAAAAAATCACATGATTTTTAAATTAAATTTGAAATAAATTTGACCAATAGCCAAAAATACTCAAATTTTAATTAATCAAAAATATAATGTATTTGTTACTTATAATCTTGATAATGATAAATGTTAAAAATATATAAAAGTTTAATAATATTTTATTCTAAATAAAATTAAGGCATTAAACAGAATTTATATAAAAATAATATATAAATTCAATAAAAGTCCATATAAAAATTAATTTTAAAAACTAAAATTCTGAAACAAATATCATTAATACCCTAGATTTAAAATCATATAAAAAATCTTTATTTAAAAACAAAAATTAATCAATATTATTACTGAAATAAAAAATATAATAGTTTAAATACGCAAAAAATACTGTTGCCTTACCCCAAACACAAAGAGTTATTGAGTGGGAACACCAGTTGAAAAATATTTAAAGATAAAAAAATATTAATTACAAATCTAATTATATAAATTNGTTTTGCACTAGCACCGGTCAAGACAATGCAATTCATGTGATAATTATTATATTTGATAAAATTCAATTATAAGAAAAATAGATTTAATTAAAACTGAAAATTTCTTTAATCAGAAAACTTAATTAAATTATTGCCATGACATATTTAATTTAAACATGAATATTTAAAAAAACTTAAAGATTAATTTAAAAAAAATTTGATGATGAAAAATCTTGTTATGATAGAAACATCAATTGAAAAAACAATAATTACCTTATATTGTATAGTGAACAATAATTTACGCATAAATAAAACATTAATTTAATTTTATAAATGGATTTTTGAAGATGAAGCAAATGTAGATAGATAATTTATCAAAAAAAACGCAAAACTATCCATGTGATGACAAAAGAGATCCAAAGAAAATTAATATAATTAGTTAAACAAAGCAAATTACTTCATATAACATAAAACATTATTTTTTTAATTCTAAAAATCATATTAGTACTAAAATTAATTGCATAGAATAAAAAAATCATAAGTAAAATTCAGAAAATAAATCACTTGTTTAAAAATACTGATGATAGTTAAACAAAATAATTTAAAATTGTTGAAATTTTAAAATTTAATAATGAAGATTATAAAACAGAGGGAAAATTTTTTGTAGGATTAATAGTGTCTCAAGTGTAACCATTATAGCCTGCGGGCCAAAAAAGTTCACTTTTAATGAAAGATGCAAAAAATGAAATTATTGGTTCAATAAATGTGTATATACAAGCATTAGTAATTAAGTGTATTTCCAAAAATGAGGGTTGACATCGATCTATCAAATAGAAAATCAAAACAATCAAAAGATATCCTGAATATAGTTTCCAAATTTTTCCGCAAAAATCAATTGATAATTAAAAAGTGAAATAATTATGTACGGGATCTGATGGATTTTCGCTGGTCCGAGGGTACGGTTTGCTCATGACTGTAAAAAATATAATAAATATAAAATATTATTCATAATATATTAGTATAATTTATAAATATAATATATATAATAATATTATTTATAAATATATAAACTATTAGTTAATGCAATCAAAACAACTTTTTGATATAAATGTAATAATTCATTAAAGATTATAAATTAGCAAACCAAATTTAAGAATAAAAATGTTATTTAAGGGGAATTTGCCGGAATAATGACTCCATACTTGTACGGAGAATAGCATATTTCCACTGCATGTCGAGGACTATAACCTTCACTCGGCAAGCTTCCTTCACCAGTTACCCCCAATTTTCGGCTCGGGGTGCTTTATTAATCAATATCAATCAAATTAATCAAATAAAAAATATTAATTAGTAATTATTTTATAAAGAATATGAAGTTAATGTAAAATAAATATAAAAATTTTTTAAATTATTTTCAAAACAATATAATAAAAATAATGATAAATTTATCAATCTCTTAAATAAGGAGTTTTCAATATTTATTGTATTTCATAATATTAGTAATTTTAGAAATTTATAATAATTCAAAAAAAACTTTGATAGAGTAAATAAAATAAATAAATAAATTTATTGGTTTAATTTTTATCATTATTCAGAATTTTTAATAAAAAACTAAAGCTGACATTTTAAAGCATGTTTATTTTTATTTCATAATGTTTTATAAAAACAATTTATTATTCTTATAAAAATTCATTTAAAAAACAATAAATAAATTTATTTTAAATTAAAACTTTATTGGAATGATAGAAAATTATATCTATTTATAATAAAAAAATATTTTTTTGTAAAAAATGAAATTTATATGAATAAACTATATTTAGACATATTAATTTTAAAATGAAATATTAATTATTAAATTCTTAAATTCTAGGCAGGAATCATATGGAAAAAATCATAAAATAATTTTTTATATTAATAATTCAAATCACTAAATATTTTAAATAAAATTATTAGTAAATTTGATATAAATCGTTAATTCGAGATTTTACAATAATTTACAACAATGTTCTTATTTTTCTGATCTTCCTAAAGAAGGCTTCGTCCTCGGATGGTTCTAGGGACGTTACTCGGGCTGTCCTACAAAGAGAACTAACTGACTTGTGATCATCAGTATAATGGTTTATTTTAAATTAGATGAATTATTAATCTTTTATTTTTTCTTACGCTATTTGTCTATATATTAGACTTGATAAACCAAAAAAAACTTAAAAAGAAAAATAAAAAATTAACAAAACTTAAAATTTTTAATTTGAAAGAGCATATACATAAGTCTAGAGCAAGGACTTAATTAAAATGTGATTAAAAATATTGATTTCCATATAATTTTTCAAAAATGAGATTAGAACATAATTCGTTTTATGAAATATTAAATATATTTGATAATAGATTTAGAAATAAAATTATAAATTTTAACATATATAATTAACAACATAAATAAAGATTTATAGTTGGATTATCGTAGTTGGATTAATTACATAGTAGAGAATATGCGTAACCTTACCTAAACATTAGAGCGAAAAAAATTTAAATTAAAAATATTTTTTATTATCGAGAAAAAACTCATGAAAACAACCTGATATAAAAATGATAAAGGAAGTTAATTAAAAAACAAAGGAAATTGGAAAAAAAATTAATTAATTAAGTAATCAATTAAATAATCAGTTAAGAACAATATAAGCAATAAATTAATTTTATATATTTTTATTATATTCAGCACCCGTGCTGAGTCGTTTAGACGAAAAGTGCAAGAATGGACGTTTGGGCACAAAGTGCAAAAATGGAAATCGTTAATATAGATGCTACATAATGTCTAACAGTAAAACAAAATATCTAAAAGTAAAACGTTGTCTAAATAAAAATGTCCTTATATCACTAGTCCCATTTAAGTGTCACATGATTTTTTTGACGTTATCACAATTGATTACTAAATCCCTCATCACTAATCATCACCTAAAATTATTAAGAAACAAATTTATTTTGAATCAAACGATCAAGTTATCAGAGCGTTATGATTTAAATTCAAGTTTTTTAACTTGTTAACTGGTTAAAAAATTATGGCAAAATTAGTTTTTTGGCCATTTTCCGTTGTTAATATTTTCTTTTAGTTTTATCGATGATATCAAGAATATTATCATAAAAATGTTTCTCAAAAAAATAAACGGTGCTATTGTTAGTTAGTTAAAAAGATAGTTGAAGCACCAAAAAAATTCATGTGACTCTTAAATGGGACTAATGACATAAGGACATGTTTATTTAGGGAATTTTACTTTTGGGCATTTGGTTTTACTATTTTTAAACATTATGTAGCAATTACATGAATGACTTCCATTTTGTACTTAGAACCTTCAGCACCTACGCTACTCAATCCATATTTTCAAACACTCGTTCATATATCTGACCGCGGAAATCCACCGGCACCCAAGGGAAAGGCGTGAGTCCAGGCCCGGGCAGATCCAAAAATCCCGTATTTTGAAAGTCCCCTTTTCATCTGTAAATTCCCGTGACACTTTTATCCGAAATTTTCGTAAATCCCTCAAATGTATTCCAAATGCCCCTGCTGGCATATTTGTCAGGAGGGACATGACCCAGTTCGAACTCAATGTTTTGTATGAACAGCGGCGAAAAGCCTATCAGGCAAATTGCGCCGCTGGGCAATACAAATTTACAAATACATTGTGGTCGACCTGTCCCTCCTGGAATTACCAAACCCTAAACCGCTGAGGGACCAACCTAACCAGAAATAGGGGAACCTGCGCAAGCAACAAAAAACCATTAACCAATCCAATGAAAAAGATAATATTCCTTGTATTCTATTGAATGTAAGGTCTTTAGTTAACAAAATTCCTGATTTGAACTTTTTAATCCAAAATAAAAAACCAAAAATAATTTATATAACTGAAATGTGGCTTAATGAGGAAAATATTTTAGTTTCAGAACTTACTTATGATGGGAACTATGAACCGATTCTTGCAAATAGAGAAAAGAAAAAAGGTGGAGGTTCGGCCATTTTAGTATCGAAAGAAATTGCTTCCCAAATTATTTTTCAGGGTACCAAATTTCAATGCCAAATAGTTCATACAAAGTTGTGTCTAAAACACCAAATTTCAGTTTTTTGTGTTTATAGGCCACCTAATTGTTCTGCAAATAATACCAAGAAAATGCTAAAATTTATAACTGATTCGATTAAAGGCCCTAGCATTGTTTTAGGAGATTTCAATGTTCCTCAAATCAATTGGGATAATATGCATGATAGAAATGATGCTATAGGATCGATTTTTGTTGAGTTTTCTTTTCAGAATAATTTTCACCAAATGGTCAGGGAACCAACTAGAGAAAATACTATTTTGGACTTGATTTTTAATAATACGAATGATTTAGTTAAGGATGTAGTGGTATCTGAACACTTTTCCACATCGGATCACAGAATTATTGATTTTTCACTAAATAATAGCATTAAAAANTCATTCTTCAGTTATTTAACAGTGTTTTCCCTTTAAAGCCACTAAGAAAAGTTATTAAAGGTAATTATTCTGATAAAGTTCGAACTCTTTTTCAAAGAAAAAAGCGACTTCACCATCAAATTAAAAGAAATTATGATAAAGAACTAAAAATTGAATATAGAATCCTCTGCAGGGAACTTAAAAAACAATTAAAAAAAGAAAGTTTTCAGAATGAAAGTCATATTATTTCAAAAGGCAAAAAAGCCATTTATAAATTCGTTCGTAAAAAATATCAACCAGATTCTAATTTACCATCACTTATTGACACCGAGAGTGGGGTTTTCTATTCAACTCTTTTTGAAAAATGTAATTTGATGGGGAAGGTGTTCCAAAAAACTTTTTGTCCTAGAAAATATCAACCATTAGATGAAAAGCGTAATATTCCTAATGTACTTTCTAAAATTGATTTTGATGTCGTATCAGTTTTAGGTATGCTTAAAAAATTACCCTGTATAAACTCAACCTCCCCTGATGGAATTCCCTATATTTTATTGAATAAATGTTCGGAAACCTTAGCTCCAGTAATAAATGAACTTTTCAGAATCATTATAGATAGTGGTGAAATTCCTAGCATCTGGAAAACTTCGTTTATTTTGCCAGTATATAAAAAAGGTGATAAAAATGACCCAAATAATTATCGTCCAATATCATTGAAACTTGTACCCTCTGTAGAGTTTTCGAAAGAATTTTATGCTCAAAAATTACCGAATTTTTGCATAAGAAACATTTTTTCAGCGAAGAACAATTTGGCTTTTTAAAGAAACGATCTACAACAACACAACTTTTGGTCATGTTAGATGATTTTTATAGTTTTATACAAAATGGAAAAAATGTTGATGTAATTTATATAGATTTTAAAAAGGCTTTTGATAGCGTTCCAATTAACCTCCTTCTCCAAAAACTCAGTAATATCGGAATTAGGGGGAATTTGCTCAAGTTTATTGAGAATTTTTTGCTAGGTCGCTCCTTTAAGGTTAAAATTGGTGAAAATTATTCTGATTCATTTCCAACACATTCTGGGGTACCTCAGGGCAGTATGTTGGGACCGCTTTTATTTTTGGTCTTTATAAATGACTTGCCTGATTTCCTGCCAAAAAATATTGGAATTAAAATATATGCTGACGATGTAAAAATATATTTCTCTCATGAGAATGATAGTGCGAGAGAAATTCTTAAAGAGACTCTTTTATTATTAGAACAATGGTCTAGAAATAATGACATTGAAATCTCACTCTCTAAATGTTATGTCCTTTATTTGGGCTCAAAAAATGATAAAATGGAATATAAACTTTTTGAAAAGAGAATTGTAGAAACTGAATGTATAAGAGATCTTGGCATTATGATTGATAGGAATCTTTCCTTTTCGGAACATATAAAGAAGATAATAAAACA
>LDKF01000945.1:4188-17559 GCA_001026735.1 Rotylenchulus reniformis
TAATTATTATTATTATTATTATTATTATTATTATTATTATTATTATTATTATTATTATTATTATTATTATTATTATTATTATTATTATTATTATTATTATTATTATTATTATTATTATTATTATTATTATTATTATTATTATTATTATTATTATTATTATTATTATTATAAAATTCATCATTTGGGAAAAAAGTTATGGCCGAAATAATAATTTTGGCCAAATTCATAGTATTTGGCCCATAAGTTTTTTCATTTTGGACCAATTCGAATGGGCTTAGGTTCATTTTGTAGCCAATTGTTTTTTTCTATTTTTGACACCAAACTCATTTCTCTAGGTTCCGTTTGAACCGAGTTATGAACGGCAAATAACGAATTATCTGTAAAGGTCGGGTCTGCGAAAGTCGATGTGACATCCTGACACATATTTTGAGTACCCCCCCCCCTCCTTCGTCAATTGGAAAGTACCGTCATGTCCTAATCTTTGTTTTGAACGGCACTCGAAACCACCTTGTCAATATGTCAAATTTATGCTCTAAATCTGCCGTTTTCGAAGCATTTGGCTGCCGACAGAGGTGTGGGTGGAGTGTTCAAGTTCCTGATCCGTCGCACTCTTCTCCGCAATGTGCAGCGCACCTGCCGCCGTTTCCATGTCCTGGCCGAACGACACGTGGACAACCTGCACTTTGTCCGCCACATTGATGACTTTTTGAACGCATCGACGCGCAATTGCCGGGATGCGAATAAGCGCTGCAAGCAACTTATAGCCTTCCGGCTAGATGCAAATTTGGAATTCTACCTAAACCGAGAGTATAAAAAACCAGCCAGAGCAAAGGTTATTTTGGGAATTTATAAATAAGTAAAATATATTTCATTATTCTGATAACTAATAAGCAATATTATATTATTATGTTATTATATCAAATGGTTGTAAACTTTCGTGTTTGTTAGGTTGCGGTTCCTGTATTGCATTTTTGCGAAAAATCCACAATTTTTTTTGAAATTTTAGTGAAACCTGAATCTGAAAAATTTAAAGAACAAAATATAGAGAATAAAATTTGATTATTTTTAAAGTATTGGCAAAATAAACATTAAAATTTAATTAAATTTTTGAATTTGTCACTTTTTAAGTTCTTACAAGTTAGTACAATTCCAATTGACTTCTCACTCGAGAAGCTACTAAAATGAAAAATTTCTTGCAGGATCAGATAAAAAGTTACCGGAACGGAAAAATTCGCATTCTGGTTTTGAACTCACTCCATCATCATTCAATTACTATTCTCGAGTAAAGCATGCGGACGCAAAAATTTATTTATTTCTCTATTTTTTCAAGTTTTATTGTTTATTGGTTCGTAAGCGGGCGAGGGCCAGAAGTCGGAGGAAAAATGTTAATTTTTTCTTATGTAATTTAATTTTTAATATATTAATGATGGACCGGTCTCCCGGTCGGTTAAAGAACATTAATACCGCCGAAAAAATTGGCCAGCAAAATACTATTTTCCGACATATGCCTACTCTTAATTTTCCTTTTCATTCATTGTATACCCTATATTTAATTTTTCTAGAGTCTGCGTCGTGCTCAATTGTGCTTTTTGCGTCACTCGGTGGAACTTTTTGGCGGCTGTCGGCTCCGCCTGGATGTGAACAATGACAATCGAAATGAGTTTTCGGCCTTTTTGGCATTGCTACGAAGAGCCAGGCCTTTTGATGTGTACATTGAGAATGTGACAGCTTCGCCCGATTTCGGCCGGAAGAACTCTTGCACAAGCCGACCATATTGGAATGTCCCCGGCTGACATTTAGACAGGTACAACGAGAGTAGAGATTGACTTTAGGTTCGAAATCGATCTCGATTTACGACTTCGGAAAACTTTATACCAAAAAATTAAATTAAACTCTTGAAATGTCGATCGAAATTCATGATTTTTGATCAGAACCATCTTATAACTGGACTGGAGCCAGTAACTAACGTAACCATGTATAATGGATCCACATAAGCGAGTTGTTGTTGAATTGGATATCATTTTTATATAATACTCGTTGTAATTTTTGACTCACTTATGGATCCATGTTCAATATATTTGAAAATTCTAAGTTCCCCTCACTCACTCTGAGTGCCGACTCAATTTGCAACTGGTTGCATCATTTGCCCGTTGAGAACGACGCGCAGGTGCAAGAAGGAAACAGCACAGCGAGAATATTCAACATGGTGGAATATTCAGAAATACAGAACAACACATTTGCCGAGACTATTGAATGCTGCAAAAAGGCAAGAAGGGGAGGGAAAGGCGAGTGTGACATTCATTCCAAAATATTTAATAATTTGCGGTGAGCCTTAAAAAGTGCAAAAAATTTTGGCCGAAACCTTTTAAGACTTGCTAGGCCGAAAGTATAAAAAGCCATTGAGCAGAAATTAATTTTAATTATTTTTTTAAAGTTCTAGCACCTAATTTGCTGTGTAATTTCCTGCTAAAGGATAGTGAAAAATTAGGGGAGGATAATATACCATAATTCCTTAAAAATATATATTACTAAGACCGATTAAGCTGGGTTTGATGATTTTTGGATAATAGCCGCGTTAAAAATTTTTCCCTTCCTATTAACATTAAATTATCCTGTTTGGAATTATTATATTTTTTTAGATCATCAAAATGTTGTAAATTCCAAAATTATTTTTAGCTTTTGCAACAGTCCATTTCGCCTTCCGATCGGCGTATTTTCCTGCTCAACTTTCGTTGCAATACCAATCAGCATGTATACAAGTCACCATATAAAGAATTTTATTTTAATTATGGATAATTTCAATGTGACAACATTTTCGATTCTATTTATGAAAAATCCCAGGCCTTGAAAATTTCCATGAGATTCTGTGAAAATTTGCTTGGTCCTCATTAGACCAATAAAAGATGAAAAAAGAATGAATCAATTGAGGTCCATAATTACCGCATAATCTCTTCCATTAGAATAAATAAGCAAAATTTTCGTATTAAAATTTTGATTTTTGAATGTAATTTTTTCTTTCTCCACTCAGTTGCCCTTTCGCATCGATCACCATGCCACCGGAGAGGTGCTTCACCTGGAACAATACCACCGCAGCGACTATTCCGATAACTCCTGTTACTGGTACCACCTCCGGCGCTGTTCTGTCGCGGATGTGGCCATGGTCACTGATCAGTTCTACGACGTCACCATCCGTGATCCGGGCTATTTTTTCTTCCGCACACCTGTCAAGGATGGACTGAAAGCACCCACATTGTCCATTCAGCCCTTTTATATTGAGATGGACATAATTTAAATCACAATCACATAAGTTTGATCAGTATCAGCAGAACCATGGCATTTGAAATTTATTATTTGCAAAATAAACAATAAACCTTTTTAAACTCCGTCATTAAAAAGGAATTTCAGACAATGCAAACTTTTGTCAATAATCTAGGTAATTCAAAGATCAAAAATTACATTTAAATTGCAGAATGAAAAAAGCAAAAAATTAGATATTTCTAATTCAAATTGTGACTAAAATAATAAGCTAATAAGTATCGTTTTTTTGTTTTTAACTTTTCCTTGGAGCTGGGCATTGGCTCCTCACAGAAGTGCTTTACACGAACTTATTAGTCGCATTATTGTAATGAAGAAATTGAACTAATTTGTAAGACAGGTCAGACCATTAGGCCAAAATTATAAAGTTTTTTCAGAAGGTATATAATTTTTTTCGAAATTCCGATCAAAATTTCGTAATTTTTCGGAAAAACTCGAAACTTTGATAATTCGCCTTTTTCGACATTTTTGTCGGAAATTCGAATTCGTATTTTAAAGGGTATCTGTTATTTTTTCTACCCCAAAATCTTTGTTTTTGCGTTTTGGGTCCTTTTCCAGCAGGCATCGGAGAGTTGGGGGAACCCTGGCTCACAGTACATACAATAGATGAAGAAGATGAGAGGTGGAGAAGACCCAAAAAATGTCCATCGATCGGCAAGCCAAGCAACCTGCGAGTTGGTTGCGATGTGGACTATTGTGCCCCCTAAGCGTTGGTTGCCATTCACATCATCATTCCCTACATAGTACATATACTCATCCATCGCTTACCACACCATTCCCCCCTCCCCCGAGTAAACATTTTGGAAAGATAATAATTAGAAAAAAATTTATACCTTTTTTAAAAAAATATCCAAATAGATATTTTTGAGCCTTCGCAAAAATATCAATTTGGATATTTTTTGCGGAGGCTCAAAATGGCATTTTTTTGGATGGATTTGCGCTTTTTTACTAACATGCCTATTTGCTATTTTTTAGTATAATCAGCGTAAATAATCCTGAGAATCGCAAATTTTTTTTGGCTCCGCGATTTTACGACGCGCATCCATGTTGCACTAAAATATATTCTTGCCTGATTTTCTTTTTCTCTGTGCATTACTTTTACTGTAGCGGAATATAATAAGGAATTCGCTGCAGAAAATCCCTTGTTCAAAGCGTTTCTCAAGGGCTATTATTGCCATTTTAACGCGCAAGCTCAGGATCATTCATTCCGAATTCCTCTCTAGAATGGCATCAGGCCACGGCGCGAAAACTGTCATTATGGCCAATGTGCTAGAAATGCCAAATAGGGGGATAAGGTAGGCAAACCACCAAATCACCAATGGAATAATACCCAAAACGATGTTATTTTTGGGATATTGTGAGAGTAGATAATAAACCATTATTATTCTTAATTTCTATTCAAATTAATTACATATGTAGAAGTAGAGCATCACGTTTTTTATTAAGCTCAAGATCCATAAAATGTCATCATTTATTGAAAAAGCCAGTCAAACTGATGAGGAGAAAAAGTGGAGGTGGGATTATATTCATAATATGTAAATACATATATTGATTAAATTAAAATTTTTTGTATAATGATTAAATTAAAATTTTTAAAAGCTCTGTAACTCCTTTTTATATGATTTATGTGTTATGTTTACCTTTATCTGTTAATAATGGGAATTTTTTTTGGCTCCGCGATTTTACGACGCGCATCCATGTTGCACTAAAATATATTCTTGCCTGATTTTCTTTTTCTCTGTGCATTACTTTTACTGTAGCGGAATATAATATAAATAAAATAATTGAATAAAATCAATAGCATTTTGTAAATGGTTGGTACCTGAGGTTGAAGGAGAAGTAAAGATCTTGACATCATCGGCGTACATTTTGACATTTATGGATGGAGGAAGATTGAAAGGTAGGTCATTAATGTACACGATGAAGAGAAGTGGTCCTAAGATAGTACCTTGGGGTATGCCAGATTTAATGGAGCGAGGTGAAGAAAAGGTATCTTGAATTTTTACAACGAATGATCGATCTGAAAGAAAATCTTTTAACCATGCCAGCAGCTGACCTCTGATTCCGATGGCAAAAAGTTTTTGAATGAGAAAGTTTATGGGTACGGAATCAAAGGCACGGCTGAAATCTAAATATAAACAATCGACATTTTGATTAGAATGTAGGGATTCAAATTCAAACCATGAATGGAGGGAGGAGACTAACTGTGTTATTGTGGAAAAATTAAATCATTAATGAAAAAAGAAAAAATATATAAATGTTAGTAAAATGTTAATTAATTAATGTTCGAATTAATAAAAAATGTAGTGGCCAATAGATGCAATTAATGAGAATGGGGTGAAGAAAAAATTTCTTTAAATATTTATTATATTGTAATAAAATATATGTGCTAAATTTTTTTTAAAAATTATCTTTTACTAAAATGTCAGATTCCAAAAACTTTATAGAAATTCGGAAAATTTGAAGAAACACAAGGAAGACAATTATGAAAGTATTGAAGAATAAAATTCAAAGATATTGGTTTTCGCCTCCAAATTTTAGATACATAGTGAAGTTCGCACGCCGGAATTCACGTGTGGCAGAACATGGCTCTAATATTTTAATAAATAACTTTAAAATAAATTATTTTTAATAAATGATTTTTTTCACTTTATTACATTGGGTCTTTGGAATCAAAATGCCAAATACATTGCCCTTCTCATTTTAGCGTAGAAAAAGTTACTTTAATTTAAATCTTTACTTTTTAAAAAGTCTTAAAATAAGGTGAAAAAAAGAAAATATAAATATTATCCATACTCCAAAATAATAAAAAATGTGGTAATCCAAGCTCTAAAATAATTTAAAAATAAATATTATGAAATTTATTATTAAATAATACCTTTTACTAGAAAAAATTATAAAATTAATAATAAAATAGATATAAATTAATAATTTAATTTTTGAAATAAAAAGATTCATTTTTATTGATATTTAAATTTTAACATCATTACACATATATGAGTGTTTTTTGAGTAAAATAATCAATTTAGGAAATAGCTCAATGAATATTTTTTAAAAGTTTTAATATTAGTTAAAAATAAATAGTTAATAATCTAAAAACAATTGGTTTTTTAATTTTAATAATAAATAAATTAATTAAAATTTTTTCTTTTTAATAATTATTTTAAATTTATGATTGGATAAAAATACTGGCAGTAAATAATATAAGAATAAAAATATTTTTTCCATTTAATATTTATTAATCCAAATCCTTTACAATAATTGAACATTTATTCCGTTAAAGACATCATTTTATATTAATCTAATCATATTGTAACGTTGAAAATTTAAAACATATTAACATGAATTAAAACATTTTAACGTTTTTCTGTATCGTAGCTCAAAATATCAAAAAAAAAACAAAATAATAACGCCTTTAGATGAGTGAGATACACTTTGAACATGAGCTTAAAGATTTTCATTAAAGTTTGGGTAAATGATTTTAAATTTGACCTAACATTTTTTTTATCATCTTCAAAAAAATTTCCACTTTATTAATAAAAAAAATGAAATACAGATAAAATTAAAGTTCTTTTCACAAAATTCTATTTTTAAACTTTGACTTCAAAATGCTCATTATTTTATAAATTCCTAAAAAGTAAAAAAATATAAAATTATTATAAATAAAATAATTTAGCAAAAAAAGGAGCAACTCTTTAATGAGATGGATCACCATCGTATTAATAATGTTACTACCTTATCGATTATAAATAGCCAAAATTAAAGTTAATTGACAAGTAAAATATATAAATTATAAAAATAATAGAAAATATAATAGTTATGAAAGCTTAAAAAATTAAAAAATCTTTTTATATTATATTAACATATATATTGATACAACTTAGAAATTCGATCAAATTAATTAGAAAAATATTTAGTCTTAAAATGCAATGTAGCTCAATTTAATAATAAAATTATCTATCAATTATGCAAACTTTTTTACAAATAAAAATTGTACTTTTACCTTGTAATAATAAAATTAAAATTTCTCATGGCAAATTAACTATCAATTATGCAAACTTTTTAACAAATAAAAATTGTACTTTTACCTTGTAATAATAAAATTAAAATTTCTCATGGCAAATCGGTAAATACGTAATTGCTCTGCATCTATTTCGTAAGTTATATTTAATAAAATAAATGAAAAAAATCTAGTAATTTTATATTCAACAATAATTGTAGTGGTAAGATTTTAAAAGAGTTCGAAAAAAATCCTTGATTTTTTCTTAACTAAAATTTTGATTTTTCTTAACTAAATGTAAAATTATATAATTTTTTTACTATGAGAGTGAAGCCGAACGACGCTTAGGGCGTTCGCTCAAACGTGAACACGCGCATAAAGCATGTTGGAGGCATGGGGATCATTGCGGATGCCGGGATCGAAGCAGATGGAAAAACATCCGAGGTGGCGGATGAAACACCACAGAAAAATTTTTTTAATGAAATCAAATTTGTTTATAAATGAGTCATTTATAATTTTCTTAACTGCTGAAAATATTAGGATAAAAATAATAATTTTATTTGATTGTATAGCTTAGAAAAAAGAAAATCATAAAATAAATATTTATTATTTTTAAATATTTTATAAAATTAAAAATATTCGAGTTAAAATTCGCGACAATAATTTCTATAATAAAAAGGAAAGAATTAAAGAATTTTGATAAGTAATTTTCATTAAAATTATTAATTAAGAAAATATTATTCATTACTATAATTATTAATTTTTTAAATTTATTTCTTTTATAATAAATTATGTCATCTTAATCAATAAATATTTATAATAAAATTAAATTATTATTTGAAATGTTGAATTTTTTAATGTATCGCAACTTAGTATTTACTGATTTACCATAAATTAATAATATTGGCATATACCGAAACCCAGGCAATTTATATTGCTCTTTTACTAAAGAAAAAATTACGCTCTATTAATCAACATTTGAAGAAAGAAGAATATTAGCAAAATCTCATTTTTTGAAAACCATAATATTTTTACGAAAATAAAAACAAAGACATCCTGGAGCCTTCTATGGCTGACCGATCTAACAACAAAAGTCGATCCTTTTTGACAATATCCTCATACGGTATCCATAGGCAACAAGCTAACGAATGTTATAAAATTTAAAATATCCACTATTTCTAGATAAATCATTCTGATATAGTGAAAAATATTCAAAATAACAAAATATTATATTAAATATTAAAATAAATTTTATTGAAAAAATATTATCATAAGAATATTTATTAAATAAATGAGTTTTAATTTTGAAAAATTAATTTAAAATATAATTTTTTTTACATATATATATTATATATTAAAAAATAATATAAATATATATATATTAAATATAATTACATTATATTAGAAATACCAGTTTGCAACGTTTTACAATCATGAAGATAATGAGATAAATAATATATTTATTGATTGTGGTGTTTAACTTGTGGTGTAAAATTTATTTTATCTAATCTAGCAAAAATAATCATTTCAAAAATTATAAGTCTAATTGAAAATATTGACATTATCGAATATAAAAATTTTAATTCAAATAATTTAATTAAAAATTTTTTTTATATTTGTTGGAGAAGAGAGAATTGTAAATTTCTTTGTTTTTTTATTAAGACTATGTAATTTAATATTTTTAATTGATATTAATTAAAATTAAAATTTAAATGTTATTAATAATTTTGATTTTATTCTAAATATCATATTAATTTAAAATTATTATATTATATTAGTTAAAAATGGATTAATATTCTCAAATATTTTGGTACACGTGATATTAATATATTAAAATTACTTAATATTTTATCATTTAAATTTAAGTTATTTTTATTATATTATTTATTAAACATTATATAGCGACAGAATATTTTTTAAGATAATTATGGATTTTATGATAAAATGATAGTGTTATTTATATCCCTTATGAGAAAAATTTTAATTTATTTATCTATTTATAGACACGCCGATATACATTGGGTGCAAGATTTGTTTCCAATAATCAACACCAATCATGATTGAAAATTTTAAAATATGAATATTTTATATGCTATTTTGAACGCTAAATTTTTTATTTTTACAGTGATTATTTATTTTTTTTTTAAAGTTTTTAATTTAATTTAGACAACAATGGGTCTAAAATATTTGAAAATAATTTTTGATCTGGTTTATAAAGGAAAGTTTGTTTTAATATTATTAAATAAAATATTATTTCAGTTTTGCTGAGAAATTTAATTAGTTGCTATATTCAATTTTTATGACTCTCTTATAATTATTAAAAAAATTTTACCTTTTTCTAATAATTTAATTTAATAATTCTATTTAAATATTAAACTAGTCGTCGTTTTAATTATTTCCAATCCGTTTTCATTTGAAAATTTTATTATAATTAATTATTACTAATTTTTATTAGATCATTTATAATACATTCAATTTATAAATAGTTGGTCAAAAGATTATTTTATTGAGAATATATTATTTAATTGCTATATTCAATTTTTATGACGTTATAAAAATAATTTAAATAATTATAATTTTATGATTATTTTCTTCATATTTAACTATTAGCTAAACCGTCATTTTTAATTATTTTAAATCCGAATTTGAAAATTTATTTTTTATTTTATTTGCTCACTTTTTTCATCTACAATTTATTTTAAAATGTTATGATTTCCCAGGGCTAATTCTTTAATTATATTTTCAACATATTGAGCATATTTGGTTCGGTAAATAATTAAATGAATAGATTATTCATTTAATAAATCCATGCAGTAAAAGTTTAAGAAATTTTATTGGACCTACCACCCAAATGAAATCTTTAAGCCAAGAAAAAATTAATTTAAAATTTTTTTTAAAAAATTAGTACTTTCCCGTAATTTTTATGTACTTTCCCGTAAGCTTAAAAAGGAGGGCTTTTATTAATATAAATACTATCTATTGTGTTTCTACAAATTTTCACTAATTTATGTATTCTAATTTTCATCAATATTAGTATTTCTAATAATTTTGTTTGTCCAATTTTTCTGTCCAATTTTTCTGATATAGTATCTTCGATTTTTGCAATTATTTCGTATAAAATTTGGATATAGGATTCGCGAGTTTGATACACACGCATTAGAAAAAACAAGTGATATGATAAGTTAATAATTTAAATAATATTAATTCTATTATTATTTCATTAAAATTTATTTAATTTTATTTTAAATTAAATTTTACTTTTTATATTAATAGTAAGATATCTTTCTATTCTTCAATGCCAACATTTTTTGAAGTTAAATATTATTTTATTCGGTATTGCTCTTTGAACATTGTATTGTTGTATTTATAGAAATTTAATAAATTCAGAACAACTTGTTCAGAACCAATTTATTAATTGCCATTATACTGTTTCAGAAAGAATAGGTGAATTTATAGAGTTTATTGGTAATTATAATTTTTACTAAGGTAGGAAAATTTTTTAAATTCAGTTATTTCATTCAAAAATTTTTTATCTTAATAAATTTTATTTTAATTATATTTGTCATCTTAAGTTTTAGATAATAATTTTTTATTATTTTCATTTAGTAAAAATTATACTTTGACTATGTATATATTTAATTAATTTTCGATCGTTAAAAATTTTTATAATTAGAATATACTAAAATTTTTTACAATTTTATGACTGACTTTAACAATTAATTTTTTTTCTTATTTTTAAACATGAGAATTGTGATTTTACTATGAACTGTACCGGGAATCTGATCTGCTAATTAAAAAAATATTCAAATGAAATTGATATAGTACATCTATGAACCACTGACCCGACAGTAATAATCTGCATTAGTTCGATTATTTATTCTTATATATACAATAATCATATAAGAATATTATTATAATTTGTCTAGATTTTTTAAAAATAAAACAATTCGATTAATTATTTTTAATAATATTTTAATTTCTAAATAATTTTAGAAATTTAAATTATAAATAAACATTAGAAATTAATTAATACAATTAATACTTATAAAATAGTCCAATACATCATATATTTATGGATTTCTCTTTTATATTCAAGAAAAAAAAGTCAGAAAAAGTGATGCCACTGATTCCGCTTGGTTGATATAAGTATTATAATTTATTTTTTTACTAGCCCATTGATTTTAATTTAGATGTTCATTTACATTTTTG
This sequence comes from Rotylenchulus reniformis, assembly GCA_001026735.1. Lineage (NCBI taxonomy): Eukaryota > Metazoa > Nematoda > Chromadorea > Rhabditida > Hoplolaimidae > Rotylenchulus > Rotylenchulus reniformis. Next base: position 15,713 of record LDKF01000945.1, read on the forward strand.
TTAATTATAATTTATCACTTTTAACTCGTTTTCCATATACTTCACTATATCGAGTCAAAGTATTATCAAGGTTTAATAAGAATTCACATTTGTTTAGATTTTTATTAAAATAATACAGCTTCAAACTATATATTACTTATTTTCATTAGTGATTATTTTAAACTAGACTCTTTATTAGCATCCTAAGTTTTCAAGAAATTATTATCGATTTTTTATAATTTTTGATAAATTTATTTTTAGTTACGTTGGATAGAAAATAATTATAATATTTGATAAATTTATTATTTTATTTATGCATAGGTCTAAGTCAAAATAATTATTATAAAAAATTTATTTTATTAGCTAGATTTTATGCTTGAGTTATGGTATTTGATTTTAAAACCTTTTATTTATTTGTATATTTAATATTTTCCTAGGAAATAATTATTGAATTTTATTATCTTTTTTCTAAAGTTACTTTGTTTTATAATATAATGTTTTTTGTATATTTTGATATTTGGTATATTTTGACTGATATATTGTTTCTTTCAATTAAAAAAAATCTATCATATGAATTAATTTAACGGTCGAAGTAATGTTGAATTCTTGTTCATGCCTATCCAAATAAGCATTATTTTAAATCATTGCTGATCCTGACATTTAGGCATCGACGTCGAGCACCGGGTCTGTTGATTGGGGACCTGTTGATGCTTCTAATTAATCTTTAATATTTTCCTAAAAATCATATATCATAAATAAATTTATCATTGTTCCTTTTAAATTTTTATAATTTTTTGGCTTCCAACATTTACTATAATGCTGGTTTCGATTATTTTAGATCCATTAATTTCTCTAGTAATAAATGCTAAATCAATATTAATTAATTTAATATTGATTTATAAAATTAAATTGCTACGGTATTATTTAATTATATAGATTTCTAATAATTTAAGTAATAAATTTTATTTTAATGTATTAGGTTAACTTCGACTTTTATATAGTGTATTATTTCTTTTTCATATAAAAAATAATTCTTTTACATAATCTTTACTTGTATAATTTTTTTATTTAAACTGATTTTTATTATATATTTATATTTTAATCTTTATTATATAATTATATTTTCTACAATGGATTGTTGCCATAATCATGCCTAGAATTTATATATAATAAATAAATTAATTATAATTAATGATTTTTATTAATGTTTTATTATTTCATATAAATAATAATTTTATTTTTAAGATTTGGTTTTTAATAATACTTATAATGCGAAGCTTTTCACAGAAGTGAGTATGAAAATCTGATTAGTTAAAAATTTAATTTTATTAAATAATTTAATTTTATTAAATATAATCAAGAAAATTTAATTTATACACCAAGACATAGTAGAAAAACATAGTAGTACATATAAACCTAATAGTTCATATTTTTAATGCTTTAAAAGCCTATAAATTTCTATAATTTAAAATTACTACAATTAGAAAATGAACGCTCGCCGTCATCGCTCTCTCACTTGTCGATGTCGCTCTCCGTCAAATATTTTAATTTAATTAATCCAAAAAATTTCTTATATAACAAGAAACATTTAAATTAAAACTTTGATAATTAATTATAACACACGCCTTTTGGATAATGTATAAGTATTTTAAATGTTTTTTAATAAATAATAAGTTTACGTTGAAATATTATTTAACTTATAATGCTGTTTTTAGGCCAAAGAAATTAATTATTTTTACGATCCAGAGACTAGAATGGTTTTTTTAAATATGATATTAAAATACGTCTATATATCAATTTACTAGACTTTTTAAAAATTAATAGCAACATATAAACTTAATATTTAAAAAATAATTTTAAATATTTTT
>LDKF01000945.1:17659-48886 GCA_001026735.1 Rotylenchulus reniformis
CTATAAATTTCTATAATTTAAAATTACTACAATTAGAAAATGAACGCTCGCCGTCATCGCTCTCTCACTTGTCGATGTCGCTCTCCGTCAAATATTTTAATTTAATTAATCCAAAAAATTTCTTATATAACAAGAAACATTTAAATTAAAACTTTGATAATTAATTATAACACACGCCTTTTGGATAATGTATAAGTATTTTAAATGTTTTTTTAATAAATAATAAGTTTACGTTGAAATATTATTTAACTTATAATGCTGTTTTTAGGCCAAAGAAATTAATTATTTTTACGATCCAGAGACTAGAATGGTTTTTTTAAATATGATATTAAAATACGTCTATATATCAATTTACTAGACTTTTTAAAAATTAATAGCAACATATAAACTTAATATTTAAAAAATAATTTTAAATATTTTTCAAAATCTTCTAGCTGGTAGTTATGGGCGCCAAAATGTATATGGTAGTTATAGGCGTCAAATATATATGAAAACTTATTTTCCACTTTTGTTTTATCTTATATTAAGCACCTAATTCAGGCATTTATAAACCTATTCGTACAGCAGTTATTATAAATAATATCCAATAATTGAGGATAACGATCGTAAAAATTAATTTTATTATATTATTAAAATAAATAAAGAAAATATATTAATTTATCAAATTAAAAACAAATTTTTCGAAATAATAAAAGATTTTATAATAAGAATAATTGTAAACACATGAAATTTATTTTCCTTTATTTCTCATCCAAATTTCGCTCATAAACTAACATCGATCGAAATCGAACTCGATAAGTCAATGCCAGTTTAGTATTGATAATAAATACAATTTTAAAAAATAATAAAAAAATATTAATAATAATAAAAAATATTAATAATAATTTAATTTTAAATGATATAAGAATATAGCGAATCATCTTAATAATAATAAAATAATAATGTATATAAATTTGAATCATTATATGGGGTATAATGAACTGAAAGAGATAGTTAAGATTATTAATTTATATATATATATATATATATTAATTTAACTTAAAGGTCATACACATATAAATATTAATCAAGAATATATAAAGAAAAATAAAAGAAAATTAAAGAATAATAGAAATAAGAACAATAAACCATATATTTTCGTGGCGCGACTTTTGCTGACCCGACATTTGCGGACCATGTTATAAATCGGCTCAATCATAACCTAGAGAAACCATCTGATATTAAAAAATAGAGCAAAAAATTAATTACAAAAAAAAGCCTTAATTCATTCAAATTGGCCCATTATGAAAAAATTATGGCCAAAATAAAATTTTTTGCCATATATAGAGTGTTTTGTCTATAATTTTTCACAATGGTCCAATTCGAGCAAGCTTAGGCTCATTTTATAGCTATTTTTTTATTCTATTTTTAACATCAGAACTATTTTATTTGAATTGTGCTAGAGCTAAAATAAAACAGAGTTATTACGAAATATCCGCAAATGTCTGATCCGCAAAAGTCAGATAGCCTATATTCACCTTGAAAAATAAATTCAAATATGAAAAACTAAAAGATATTATTTAATACAAATCATATCATAACATTATTTATTTGATGATAAAACAACATCAATTAAAAAAATTGAATAAAAAGTAAAGTTATTAATTTAAAATATGATTTAAAGTTAAAATTATAATAAAAAGTATTATAACTATAATCACCTTAACTGATGCACAGCCTATCGGCCATAACCATTATTAGTCCATCCGTTTCCTTTTTTCCTTTCAGTCCCTCCTCTTTTGTGTTCTCACCCGATCAGATTCATTTATACTATATCCATCGATTTCTCATCATTTTTCTCTGCTTCTTTGGCTTTCTTTTATTAGTCATACAAATATTCTTGTCCATCTCTTCTTCATATATTTTGTCCGATCAAATATTAATCATTCCCCCTCCTTCAATTCCTTCTGTTCACTTCTTCTACATAAATTGTTTAAAGGAACAATGTTTATCCAATTTATAGATTAAATAATAAGTAAAAATTCCATAACTAACTAAATATTTTAGTTAAAAAATATCAAAATCTGTATAAAAATTATCATATAAATTCTCACAAGTCAGTATTATACTTTATATAAAAATTAATTACAATATTAAAAATTAAGAAAAAATAAATGCATAAAACTTTGTTAAGTAGAATAAATAAATAGCCAAAATTTCAAAGATGATGCTTATTAGTCGAGATTAGGATAATTATAATTTAAATAAAATTAATAAAATGCAAAATCGATATTTACTTAATAAAATATAGAATAATAAAAGAATTACTTCATTCTAAAAATTATTTTATATAAAAATTTTAGTATTATGAATCATATATAAACATAAATCTGAAAAAATATTAAAAATATAGGAAAACATTTAAAAAATTAAAGAGAAAAAATCTTTATTAGACATATATGTTATAATATAATATCATATGAAAGGTGACGAAAACAATTTATTTTTTAAAATAAGATTAAAAAATAATCCTATTTTTTTAAATAAATTAAAAAATTTAATATAAATAATTTTTTATTAATTTTTAACATATAGCAAATTTTTTTTATGAATTTCACAATTGGAAATAATACAATAATAAAAAATTAAATTTATATATCATAATGCTAATTAGATAATATATGGAAAAATACTTTTAAAAAAAATTTAATTATTATCGAATTTAATATAAAAATAAAAATTTATTTTATTATTATTTTATATTACAAAATTAATACTACAAAAGCAATATAACATTTTTTAAGTTTAATATTATTATATTATATGATTTATAATTTACCACAACATATCTTATGAAAAATAAATTTTCTATTAATTCACGATAAAAAATTTATAAAAGCAATTATATTAAAATTCCGAATTAAAGATATAATAAGCATGTGGCATGCTAATGGGTATGTTTAATGCCGGTAGCATATTTTATACCAAAATAAGAATTTTAAGTTTAAAATAAAATAAAAAAATTATTAATTAATAAAATTATTAATTAATAATTTTCGAAGATTATATATTTTATTAAATTAGAAATTGAATAAACTTCATTCAAGATATATCAATATAATTATAAATTAATATCTATAACTAGATGTAAAAAAATATAATAACGTTAAAAATTAATCTTTACATATTAAAATAAGTTGAAAAAAATATAATTAAATAAAATATTTAAGTTTGATTTAAAAAAGAATCTTCCAATTCAAAATAATTATTATATTTGAAAATTTGCAAACATGAGATTTGATAAATTAAAATTAAATTATTTTTATGAATAAATGAGTGAATTGATATAATAAGATTAAAATTTTTGAATAAAATAAAAAAAAACTATTATTTTTTTCTTAGAGCGATGCATTATTTAATCATAGTGAAATAATATTTTTTTATGAAAAATATATAGATCATAAATAAATAATAATCTAAAAAATATAATCTAGCTCTAAAAAATAAATTGGCATAATTTATTTAAATATTAAATTAAATAAGGATATGATCTTCAGTGTTATATAGGTAATTGCTTTAAAAATATAAATTTTTTATGATGTTATTAAAAGTGATTAAGAATTATGAATTTAAAATTAAATTAAAAAATAATAGCAAAGAAAGGGGCATGTATAAAATATTTAATATCTTAATTCAGATATGTATCTGTATTAATTTGTATCTTAATTTGTAAAATTCTTTTAGTTGTGTAACAAAAATTATTATGAAAAAATAAAAATAAAATCTACCTAAAAGAAATTGTATAAAAATACGAGTAAACACCTGAAATATTTTATCATGCTGATATATGTAAAAATAAAGGCCTTTTGACTCATAATTATGCTTAACTGTGAATGAAAAGATAAATAAAATTAATTTTGAAAAATCTCACAATAACCGCAAATGTAAGATTAGTTATGATTTAAATTAAACTATGAATAATCATTTCTGTAAGGAAACTCCTTCTGTAATTTTTCAATAAATAAAAAATAATACAATAAATATTATGTAATTCTGAATTATTAAAAAAAATTGATAGAATTTTATTAATTATTAGGTATTAATTATTTTTAAAATATAAGTCAAATTGGTAGAACTTTTAGATTATTAAATTCTATGTTTTTTCTTTAAAATAACCTAACAAAACTTTTTTAATAATACAAAAAATTCTTTGATAGAAATAATGATAGAATTGATAGAAAATCATTTATAGGACCAGCTGAAAACTGATTTTTCATCAATTTATTTTTTACAGTATTGTGCCAAAACGGATCCGAAGGTTAGATTTATGTCCATGTAATAACGTATAATTCATAAAAAAATCTATTAATTAATGACGCTATATTTTGGATACACAAAAACACTCTCGTACACAATAATACTCTCCTTTTTCTTAAAAGATATAATAAGTAGACTATGATAAATTTATTAGTTTAAATTAGAAAATATATAAATTTTTTCCAAATGTACATGTTTCCCAGGACAGTTTTTACCATTCCACTCTTCAGTAAATTGCGGAAATCTCAAAAACAAATTGCAAATCTAATATAATAAAAATCTAACATAATTAAAATACTTTTTTACATATATAAAAAAGACTAAAAATCCTGAAAAGAAAGCATTTAATATTTTATAAATATATTTATATTTAACTAAAAATATAATATAAATTCAACTTTCATTAAATAATTTTAGTATAATAGATTATTTAAGATAAAATGGAATTAAATATGGTGATTAAAATTTTATTGTCTATCAAAGAAACATTTAGTTAAAAATATTTAGTAGTAAATGATTAAAATTGATAAATAACAAAATTATATTTTAATATAATTAATATATTTTATATCTAAGAATTATTTATGAATTAAGTATTCAAATAGACAAATTTAAAAAATAAAAATTATATAATTATTAATAAAATTATGCTCAAAAACAAATTAGATCTCTATTTATATCCTCGTCAAGAGAAATTTATTATTCATTAATAAATTGAATAAAAATGATAAAATTAAAAAATAATCAATGAATAAACAGATATGGGTTTCAAATAAGGAAGCTTTAAAAAACATTCATAAACTGAATATATTCGTTTAAAACTTAAATTTAACAATAAAAATAGTATTAATATTTTCATCAAATACAAGGAAAAATATATGCGCATATACTTTTATTTCATTAAAAAGTATTTTTGAGGAAAAAGCATTTATTTTATTGTTTTTAAATCTTGAAATTTTCAAAATAAAAAAGAAAGATTAAAACTTCATAGAAATGTTATGAAATAATGATATCAATTAATACCCTTAAAAAATTTAATTTTAAAAACTATAAACAAATATTCCTTAAAAACCAATAATAAATTGCATGCATTGGTTGTATGGGAAATTTGGCACTGTCACATCAAATGTAATTATGAGAGAACCAAAGAATTATGGGGAAGTAATCTGAAATTAAAATTAATAAAAATTATTTCCAAAACTTTTAAATTTAAATTTATTATTAAAATAAATCATACAATTTACTTCCAAAAAATCGATTTAAAAAAAGAAAACTTAATAAACTAAGCCATATAAATGGAAAATTTATTATTAAAATTATTAAAATAAATAGTTTCCTATGAACCAAACAAAAAAAAATATTTTCAACAAAAATTATCATAAGCATGAAAATAAAGAAAAAAAGAAAATAAAATTAAGTCGACAAAACACATTTATATAATTGATATCAAGTAAATTATTTTTTATTTATTTAATGATAATTTATTTTAAAATAATTCTAACTAGTACAACGGAAAAAATCTTTTGAAACCCGATATTTTTTAATTGGATATATACCGGATTAAAAGTAGAAAAATTAAGAAATATATTAATAAAAAATTTAAAATTTTTGTATTTAAATATTATTTATTCTCTTTTTATTTCCAATCAATTGAATGCCTGGAAAAATTATAAAAATAAAAATATTACTCATCTTCAAAATGAAAAAGACATATAAATTGAATTTTTAAAATTTAATTATTAGAAGTTGTGTATTTAATTTTTAAAATTATATAAATTTAATTTAAAAAATTCTTGATCCAATAATGAATGTTTACAATAAAAAATATTTAAAAATTAATAAAATTATTTTAAAAATCAAAGATAATATAATCATATAAAAAATATTTATATAAAATTAGTAAAAATTTAATAAACTTTAAAAAATTTAAATAAATATTTTTATATAAATTTTTTAGAAATTTCCACTACTTATTAGGGTTTAATAAATAAAAAATAAAAAATTATCCTTGGATAATTATTTTGAATAATTTCTAAAACTCACATTAGGAAATTATTTTTAAAAAATTATTATATATATTAAATAATTGCCAAAAACAAGGACATTTAATTAGCGGCTATCATGCATCCGATCGCAGGATGAGTGTATTTTCAAATCATCTACTCGAATAATATTGGAATGGAATCCTCCGTCTAAAATGCCTAAAAGGAATAAAATTCACAGCGCCGTACTGCTACAGATGTACCTGAAATACCGTTAGACTTACAGTCATCGGCAATTATGCACTCACGTTTCTTTTCTGAATCTGGTAACCATGACGTTAAATAAGGGCTATTATAAAACATAATTAATTAATAAATATTTACAATTTTTACTTAAGTAATTGATTAAACGAGTTAATTGATCAAAATTAATGAAGATTTATGGTAAATATCTTATAATTAATAAATTTTATTAATTGGTATTTTCAACATTAAATGTTTCGAATTTAAAAGTATCATTTAATTTTTATATGAGTTAAAAAATATTAAAAAAAATAAAAAAAACTGATTTAAAATCTGAATTACTTATAATAAAATAGAATAAAATTATTTTAATGTTTTACAAATAAAATGAAAAAATAAGTTAATACAATACCATCTTCATTCTCTATTAAAATATTCACTCATCAATTACCAACATTATTTTGTTTTTTATTAAAATTTTTTTCTTATTTTTGACATATTCGCATTTAATAATTGCCAACACGAAAAATTTTGGTAAAATTTATGCTAAAGAATTGGTAGCGTCAATTTTCCATTATACTAATTTTTAAAAATATTATTCATGAAAATTCATAAAACGCTCATATTTTATTTATAAAACGCATTATTATAATTTAAATTGATATTTAATAATACAAAGCTCAAAATTTAATTTGAAGTTAAAAACAAATTAAAATATATTAATTAAAAAAATTTTTTATTTTCATATCATTTTATTCATGTACATACGCGGTTTTTCTTCATATCCATTTATTTCTTAATATATTAATATTTTTCATCACATGACAAAAACTTTAGTCCAATAATCCTGGAAATTAATAATTTAATTTATAATTTGCCTTTTATTTTAATTTTTAATTATTATACTACTATTTAAAAATGTTTTTCCTTATTAATTATTTTAATGAGTAGTTGAGTTGTTCTCTAATTTTTAATATAAATTTTATTTTCTTAAAATTTTTATGTATTATAATTTAATTATTCTAATTTTAAAGTTATAAAATTTTAATCATTTTTTCCTTTTATGATTATTTCATGAATTATAAACTCATAAAATAATTTATATGAGTTTTTTATATTAATTTTTAATTATTTTAATGAATAGTTGAAGGTCTCCGTATTCAAGGGCGGTGACCAGTATTGCTTGACGACGTTGACTGCACCGGCTATATCCCCTTATGCCGCGTTCTACAACGAGTTGGCAGGTCCTCATTATCTAGAGGTTCTCCACGTGCATGCCAATGATCCGCAACGGTCTAGATTGGGGTGATCAAGATGTCGGTGACGAAGATGGTCGTAATTCCAATCCAATCCTCGAGAGTGCTTTTTTGGATTTTTTAAAAATCTTCAGAATTAAAATATTTTATGAAATATAAATTTTTTTGAATATTATTTCCATTATTAATTATATATTTCTTAATATCTATTTTTAAAAAAGAAATTTATTATCACTTATTTTTGTATTATTTATATAATTAAGACTGGCCGCTAGGCCGACTCTCATTAGTTATCTATATTTATTTTTATTTCTTTTACAAAATTAAGTGTAAACAACGTTAGTTTTAGATCTTATCGAAAATTGGGTTGTTCCTAAAAAATTTCAAGAATTACCAGAATCAGAAGAATATGCTGAAGGTGGCGCTAATTGATTGGGGCCGAGGAAATACAATATGGAAATACTTTGATCACTATTTTGAAGATCTATTTGAAGTTGAAGGGATGGTTTGATGCTTGGACGATTTTAAATTTTATTTTTTAATAATTTAACTACTTATTATAAATATAGTAATGCAGTTTTTAAAAATATCATTTTTCCTTTATTTAATGATATTATAAAAAAATTAAAGTTAATTTAAAACGATTTTTTTAATTTTTTTGAAGGAAGAAAAATTTTTGAAGTTTGTTATTTTATGATAGGTATAATGTAATTATAATAGCGATAATATTTTTTAATTATATAATTCATTTGTAGAAAATAATAAGTTCTTTATATAATCATTATTTATAGATGCAAGTATTTTTTATCATGCCATTTGCAAATAGGAATAAATTATAATTAAAAATATTAATTATAAAAAATTACTAAATGTTTAGTTAAAAATTAATTCTATATTGATTTCGCCTTCATTTTCCCTTATAGTTCAATATAATCCATTTTTGTTATTAAATTTAATTTTTATTTTTAAAATATAGTAATTATTTTTCCATCTCTTTTTTGAACATAAAGTATGCATTTTTAAATAAATTTCTTTTTTCAAACTAGATTAATCAAAAACTGCGTTTGATATCTCCTTTTGTAACTATCTAGTGGTCCAGTTTTTTTGAATAATTTCATTTCATATTTATGGATATGCTATTGGAACTGTTGATACTTAATTATTAATTTTTAAAATCAATTTTAAATATTTTTAAACCAAAAACAAATTTAAAAAAAATTCTAATTCAATATTCTAATTAACAAATTAAAAAATATTTAAGTGGATAAAATGAACATAATTATGCTTATTAGCAAAAAAATGTGGTTGACGACCCTTGAGTCAATCTTCGTTCAAAATATCTGGGCCTTTCCGTCTTACCTTGACGATAAATCGGAGGGAACAAAGGTAGTTAATAAAATAATCAAATAAATTAAATTACGTATATTCAGGTTTAATGCTAGTAATTGGAATTAATTTGGATTAAAATTTTAACAAATATGTATTTTGTTAAATCAATAAATTAAATATGTAAATTTATAAATGTTGCAAAAGATTTAAATAAGAATTTTTTTCTATTTTTAATTTTATATAATATAATACTTTTTTTCCATTATATAATGTAGAATAAAATTTTAAAATGGTGAAATATGGTTGAAAATATATTTTTTAATTTTAATTTAGCTCAAACTTGGTATCTTAAGTTTTCTATAATATCTTATTATTGGATATTTTCGAGGAAGTACTTATTTTTGAAAAGGAGGAAACAATTAAAAACAATAAGAAATAAAGAAAATATTCAAACTTCATAATTTACATAAATAATTTTATAAATAAAAAAACCATCAATAAAATATTATTAATACCTATAACTAATATATTAAAAATAATTAAGAAAGAAATACTTTTAATTTCTTAGCTGCAAACTCTTTTCAATTTAAATTCACAGGGATCATCAATAAACATTTTTTAATTTAGGAATTAATATTTTTTACCTTCTTATTTCAACCAAAAATGCTCGTAAAGTCAAAAAAAATTAAGTCAATTACAAAAAACTAAAGTCAATTACAATAACACGAAGTTAAAAAATTAATAGTATAAATTAGGGTTGAGCGGGACCGGGACTTTTGGCAAAAACCGGGACCGGGACCAGGTTTTTCAACCGGGACCGGGACTGACCGGGACCAGCCTTTTTCAAAAATTAAAATTTTTAAGCCAAAATTTTGTTTGAATTTTTATATTTTTTTATCAAAAAACCTTTAAAAATGCGCAAAAATAACGCTTAATTTTTCAGCATAATGTTTGTATAATTTTTATAAAAAATTTGAAATTATCAAAGTTCTGAGAAATACAAATATGTCTTTAAAATATATAACAAAAACTAAGGAATAATTTAGGTCAAAAAACTGTCATTATTTTCTGTAAATTTTTTGGTGATTTAATATTATTTAATTTTAAAAAGAAGTTAAATAATTAAAAAAATTTCGATCTTTTACTTGATTTCTCTTATGAGAAGAGAAGGGTAAAGGCCAAAAAAATTTGCGAAATATCAAAAAATGCGAAAAATTATTTTTTATTTTTTGAATTTTAGAGATAGAAGTTAAAGCTCAAAAAATGTGCGATTACAAACCAAGTATCTTGAGAAATTTGATCAATTTTTGCCGGGTTTTTTTTGGAAAACCATTGCAGTATGGGGTGTCCCCGACAGGGGTCGCCGGAGAAAAATTTGAAAATTTGGACCCTTTCTTAAGAAATCTTGTCGATTTTTTCTGGCCAAAGTAGGGCCAAGATTTTTGCGAAATGCACTAAATGTGTCAATTAAATTTTTTAGTTTATTGGGATGTTTTAGTCATAATCATAATGAAACTTTTTCCTTTAAGATGCTTTAGATGCTTTAATATGTCTAATATAAAATTGGTTGTTGGTTTGGAATTTGGATATGGTTAGCAGTTAGCATGAGTTTTGTGAAAGAAAAATGGCGAAAATGAATTTTTGGTTGTGATATATTGACTTTTAGGGCAAAATTTTTAATTTTTTAGGAAAATTTAACCATCGAAACTTAAACTTTTCACTAAAATTTTTAAAAATTTTGCCAATAAGGCCATTCTTAGGGGTGCATTTTCAGTCCCGGTCTCAAAAACCGGGACCGTGATTTCCCGGTTTTTGAAAACCGGGACCGGAGTACTAATTGAGAAAAATGTGTAGGACAGCCACTGTCCAATGAAGAAGAATAATTTGTAGAGTAAGGACAACCCCCAAAGTGAAGTCCGAACCCGAAGAGTGTTTATTGAATACAAGAGACAATAGACAATGGCGAGCTGGGGAGATAACCAACTGCAAAGAATGAGGGAAAATCACTAGCTTATATACATGCAGGCGTGAAGGAAAGATAAGGAAGGAAGAGAGAAAACAATACAATGGCGATAGACAAATGTGAAAGGGAACATAATGCCAAACAAATACGAATGAACAATATATTGGAATCACATATCAATGCCCGTTATTACAATCCCCCTCTTTGTTCAAGGCGCTTCCACGCACCGACATCATTGACTTCCAGATTTGCGGCACAACCAGATCGTCAGCCGCGACAAGGACACATCCGAACATCTGACACTTAAGCTCATCTGCGACATGAAGTTGGAGAAATGATTGGGCTCAACCCAACGGGTTTTTGGATGACTAGGCTCTTTCAGAGAAGAGCATCTAGGATGAAGCGATGCTCGCGAAAGCTGAACAGTCGATCGAGCAAATTGCATCCGATTTTCACTTGATTTTGATTCGTTCGGCCAAGATTTCTTGAACCTAGAGGATTTCTTCGTTCGAGGAAACTTCTTGACACACGGATGATTTTCAGAAGTTTCTACAGCTTTCTCATTTTCCGAAACTTGCTCAACAAATTTGCAGGAAACGTCCATCAGCCATGTATCGTTACTTCCCCCTAGTGGAAGGTGACATTCCTCCGATTTGATACAAGGATGAGGGTCAGACTTGTGTACCGGCTCAACCGAATGTTTTTGGTCTGTGCAGTTGAAAACGGCTCTACTGAATTCGTTGCTGTTTCGACCATATCTGTGGAGATAGCTTCGGTGGCGGTGCTTTGTATTTGCTGACACTCGTGACTTCCTTCTTCCATTTTGTTTTCTTCGCGTTTGTTTTTTTCATCGCATTTTTTCAGGATCGCATTGATTTCATTGAACTTTTTCGTTTGTTCTTCCATCATTATTTTCATCTTCTGCAAGAAGTTCCTCACCTGCTTTTCAGATACTCCATACATGGCTGTGGATCTGTTAGCAACAGCTTTACTGCTATCCAGCTTTCTTTGATCAGATGCCNATTTTTGGAGTTCATGTAGCGTCGGTAGAGAATTCGGCGCAGTCCAAGAGATAATTTGATGGCCGGATAATACATTTTGAAAGCTTTATTCAGAGCTCTACTCCAAATAAGTTTGTTGTTGTTGAAGTTGGATCGTTTGTTGCCTGTATAGCTAACAAACCATCCGGTGCTACCAAGTACTAATTGAGAAAAATGTGTAGGACAGCCACTGTCCAATGAAGAAGAATAATTTGTAGAGTAAGGACAACCCCCAAAGTGAAGTCCGAACCCGAAGAGTGTTTATTGAATACAAGAGACAATAGACAATGGCGAGCTGGGGAGATAACCAACTGCAAAGAATGAGGGAAAATCACTAGCTTATATACATGCAAGAGTGAAGGAGAGGAAAGGAGAAAGAGGAAAAACAATACAAGCATACAAAATAATGGCGGATAGGAACGAAATGCCAAACAAATACGAATGAACAATATATTTGAATCACTTATCACTGGCCGTTATTACACCGGGACCGGGACTCCAGTCCCGGGGTGACCGGGAATCCCGGCCCGATCCCGGTCCTGGTCCCGCTCAACCCTAGTATAAATTAATGGTATATCGAATGAGAAATATGATATAAGTAAAATGATACTATTTTACGAACTCAATTAAATGGAAGGATTGTGAGAATCATAAACTTTTTGGCAGATTTAAAAAAATACAGATAGATAAATTTAAAAATAAGAAATGTATATAAATAAAGTCTTTGTAACATAATTATATATATAACAATAGTGTTGTTTATTTCTACAATGCTTAAATTAACAAAAGTTATGTTTATTTCTATTTTTCTCATATAAAAATTAGATATTTTTTATATTTAATTAACTTTATATATTTTTATTATTACATAATATTACAAATTGCATATGTTTTGGTTTTCTTACTCCATTACTTTTAAGCTTCTTTGAATATTATATATTTAAAATTTTTATTATTTATAATGGTAGAAAATGAAAATAAATTATGTTTTATAAATTTTTTCTATCAGATGTTTATTGCGATGCATTATTACGATTTTGAATTATGACCTTAGCAATGGATTTTTTTAAATATTTATTTATTATAGAATTCTTTATAATGGGATAATCTGTCTATTTTTTCAATAAATTTTATGCATATAATGCACAGTTAAGTTCTTAATATTGTTTTAAAATATATTATGCACAAATTAAGTTCTTATGTTATTTAAAATAAATAATGTTATTTTTATAAGATTTATTATACAATAATATTAATTCAATTATTATATATAACATTTAATAATAAAAAATTAATAATATAGTCCAATAAATTTTTCCAACTTTAAAGTTTTTAGGAACATTATCTATATGGTTTGTAATTTATATATAAGTAGTTTTTAATTTACATTTTATGCAGAAGAATTTAATGGGGAAATTTTCACTTTTTATTTAGCTAAAGAAATAATTTCTTAATTTTATTCATATAAATATTTTTTAATATGTCTTCTAAGATCAATACATCAGCTTCATCCTTTTCCATAAAAATTAATATGTTATTCATCGACTTGAGATGAACTTAAAAAATATAAATTTAAAGTTGATTTTGTTAATTGGCAATGTTATTAAACAAAAAATAAATATTATTTTACTGTTAAAAATCAGTTTAGTTTATTACGGAATTATTAACATTTATGATAATTAATTTTTTTTCTTATCAAAAAATTGTGATTGGGATTCAAAGGAATAAAAGTTTATTAAATTTTATGGAAAAATAATTTTTATTTAAATATCAAATAAGATTAATTTAAAGTTAATCAATTTACTATCATAATATAATTTTTTATAAATTTAAACAATACATTTTGAAATTTTAACGATTTATATTTATTCAATTTATTTAAAGTTTCTTTTCTTCAAAATAAAATCATTCATAAAAAGTTGGAAATTTTTCTGTTTTTTGGTAATTTTAACCATATATATATTTTTCTTAATATTATTTATAAATTAAAAACCTTGATATATGAAACTATTTACTTTCGATAATTTTTTCATTGTTCCACTTATAATAAAATATTCATTAGTTGAAATAGTTCATTTGTTATGATAATAATAGATAAAGGTTCTAATATTCTATTATTTATTCAATATTAGTTAAAAGATTTTTTATTTTTTATATTTATTTCATTACTAAAACAATAGAATCTTTTTTATAAAAGATAATTTTATAAATCAAATAAACTCTTGTATTATTAAATAATTCGATTTTGAATTAATTATTTAAAAATCAATATTTAGGGAATTCTGGCTATATTATTCTTTATGTATTCAACATGGAGTTTGAAGATTTTGTTTACTATTTTTAAAAATTGCAATTAAATTTTACATAGTATAGATATTAAGAATTTATTTTATGATTTATTAACGAAGATTTTTAATAATTTTTTTAAATAAGTTGTTAAAAATAGTCATTTCGTTGGATAAGTAATTTATCATTCAGTATAAAGTTAAAGTTATGCAGAAATAATCGATGAAGAAGTGAACATAAAGAATTGTCATGTTCGGGCAGAAAATAGGTGAAGAACGGATGGGAAGCAAGGAAAAATCAATGTGCAAAGGATGGATACACAAAAAGGACAAATGGGAGAAACAGAAGAGCATAGATCCATAGATTGAAGGAGAACGGAAGGGATGGACAAAAAATGGTGATGGCCGAAAGACTGGTGGTTTGATAATGGATCTGGCTTGCGCGTTATCCAAAAAACAAATATTGTGTTATCCATTAACGAAAATCCAACCAAATAATAAAAAAGCGATACAGTTGAATAAAATCTTTAAACTAATTAAAATATAAAAGCTTAAACCAACTAAAAACATAATTTTAAAGATTTCTTTTAATTAAAATAATGTAATAAAAATAAAAAGGGTTTTTTACAAATTAATTTAAATATAGTTATCTTATTACTTAATATTTTTATTATTTATTTAATTCACAACAGGTGTTTCACCTTATTTTGTAAATAATATCATCAAAAATTTTATAAAAATGAAAGTTTAAAAATAATTAAATACCTGTTTATTGATCAGATATGTTTATCATATTATATGCTCTTCTTTCAGAAAACGATCGTTCATGGATCAAGCTCAAGTTCAATAATGAATGAACCTTTATTTAATATAATTTCTGTGATTTTTTAATAATTATTATTTCCATTTATTTCTACGTCAAAAATTTTAGTAGAAAATTTATTCTTTATATATTCTTTCTAAAATAATCTTGATTAATATCTGAATTATTATATACAATTAAATATTTGATCATCAAGAAATCCATCCATTTTAAATATTTATCATAAATAAATAATATAGTTAACAATTAATATTTTTTATAATTGAATTAAATTTTAGGTAGTTATTTTAAAAGAATAATTTTTTAAATAGTTTTGCACAATTTTTTATTTGTGTTAATTTAATATTTCCTATAGTAAAAATTTTTGAATATTTTATTTATCTCAATTATTAATTAATATATAATTAAGTTATGCTGTATTTGTAAATTTAAATTATTAAATGGCCGATAATTGTTGTGAATACAATTACTTTTTTAAATATTTTAATTTTTTCAAAAAAATAATTGGGCGAAGTCTATTTACTTAATTTTTAGTAGAATGAAGCAATTTTTCAATTATAAATACCCTTATCCAATATTTGTAGTTCATTAATTAATATTAATTTATAAAAAATCAAGAATAGATCTTACCCTGGAGGTAAAAAGCCTCGCAACAAATCGTCATTTCATTTCCTTATTTGAACGGATAAAAGTATTCCGAAAGATATCATTTAATTTTCTATTAAAAAATAAATCAATTCAAATTACAAAGTATTTATGAGATTATTCCTAATCGATGATAATCTACCTTTTTTTTTTAAAAGAATATATTAATGATAATTATTTTTATATCAATAAAATTTTTCAAAAAATTTTCTGTCATAACATTGTAGAGATAACTATTATATCTATTTTATATTGTAAAGATTAATTTTTAATTATTGATAATTTAAAATTTGTTTTGATGAATAGTTTCATTATCTGAAAATTAATAAAATTTATTAACGAAATTAGATTAAATGAGGTAAATAATTATATTTGTACTAGTGTATGCTTATCCTTAACGGATAGCATGGTTCCACATATTTTGCATTGACTTCTTCTAAAATTGTGTTATGATATTTTTAAAGAATTTCTGGCTGGTCTCTTAATTTTTCAATAAAAATTGAAATTGACTATAAGCCATGTTTCGTTGGTAAATTAGATGCTTTTTCACTCCATAATAATTCCGTTTGATATCTCATAACATTAAATGGCATTACACATGTAAAAATTAAGGATGAGAATTTCGTTGAAATCATAGCTTGGTTCATTGTCCATGAATCTACAATTATTGCAATAAATCTATAATTATTATTTTTTTCATGAATCTACAATTATTTTTTTCCTTGATTTTTCGACTAAATGTAATTTTAATTTTTTAAAGACTATTTTGATATTTCGATTTTTTCTACAACAATATACTGAACTTATTTATCTCTATTATTTTAAGGTTTCTTTTTATATTTATAAACTTTAAATTTAACATTTAATATAAAAGAATTTTATGATTATTAATTATAATTTATCCATCCTCCGCCGTTGGGTGGATTTTTCAACCGATTTTTATGGGGAAAAATTTTTCAAAATTATTTAAAATTAAATTTATTAGACCATTTTAACCATTTTAGGGTTTACGAGGGTGCTGAATCTGAACTCGGATTTCCAAAATTTCACACTTTTTATGATTTCTAGCTCAATTTTTCAAAATTCCAATTTTTTACGAAATTTGACATGGTCACAAAACGGAATTTCATTCAGGTTCAACCTTTTTTTATGTGTCATTCGATTCCACCTAAGGTTCTTTAGTCCCTTTTCCAAGGACAAAATGGATTTTTCATCAGCTAAAATGTTTTATTCAGCTCCTAATCAGATTGGGTCAATTCGGTCTTTTTTTGAACTTGTAAAATCTCCAAAAAATGATGATAATCTTGGATATGCTTAAAATGTTTTTAAATTTTTCATTTTATAAAATATACAAAAAAAATTTGCCCAATAAATCGGGTGAGTGTTCCATCCGGGGCAGGGAGGATTGTTCATTTAAAATTTGGAAAAACAATTTCTGGAAAATATTACCCATGGTAAGGGGTAATCGGAACCAAAGAATCCTAATCCTGCTTCCGTTTTTCTGGCCTGCGCCACTGAAAACTTTCAATTGAACCTAGCAATACAATTTCACAAAAATAATTTTGGCAAAAGATTCGCCAAAACTGTAAAAAAAGATGAAAATTTTGGAAAACCAAACTTGAATTCGTGTTCAGCATCAGCGAAAACATAAAAATAAAATAAATAATATTATTTGTTGTTTTACGAAATTAAATTTAAATCCTATATTTTAGAAATTAATTAAAAATGAAAAAAGCGAATAATGAAAATTTTCATTATGTAATTAAATCATAAAGTTATAATTATTAAAAAATAATTAATTTTTTATTTTTAACGAATAAAATTAATATTTTTAAATGTTTTTTTAATAAACAAAATTTTTTATAAAATAAAAGTAGTAAAATAATAAAAATTCAAAGAAAGTAAAATTATCATGTTTGTATTATAAAAAGAAAAATTTTTAAAAGATTACTTAATAAATATTATTAATATTATCAATCATTTTTGCCAGTAAACATTTAAATGATAAAAAATTTATTTAAAGCATTTTTTTAATTATTTTTGTACTACCTGGATATTATTAAATTTAAAAAAATGGAATTTATTAGCTATAAAAATTAGCTATAAACATAAATCAAAGAAATAGATATTTTTAAAATATAAATGATAATTAAAATAATGTGCTTTATATATTAATGAATATTTGTATCATTTGTTTATTTTTTATTTTTTAAAAGATAAAATCAATCTATCTTAATAAATTTTGTAATTTATAAATAAAAAAAAATTAAAAAATAAAAATTTAATAAATTATTAAAAGGAACAGAGAAAATTTTGTAAATAGATCGAAATGTTGGAGCCTATGCATTGTTGGCAAAAATCTAAAAAAACAAAAGTTAAAATAATTTTTTAAATTTAATAAATGATATCATATTAATTTATTCTAATTTATTTTAAAATAGTAAAGACTTTAAAAATGTTAACATTCAAAAAATAATTTTATTTATCGAAATCTCTGTCATTATTAGATTCTTAAAAATTAGAATTTGATTAACAATGGTAAATTAAAAAATATAACAATTATCATTTAATTTTATAAAGATTCATTAATGCACAATTTTATAGAATTTATAAAAATTGAATTAATAAATCAATATAGTAAGATTTAAAAAATAGATATAAAAAATATATTAATTAAATTTGAAAAAACGTTTTCAAAGATAAATTATGATTATGATATAATAATTAAATTTGTTAAAAAAGAGTTAAAGCTGACGTATAATTCAATAATATTACGGAGAATATTTAAATATGAAATTGAAAAATATCTAAAATGATTAATGCAATTTAATTTTAATTATAAAAAACAGAATAAAAAAATGAATAATTCTCATTAAATAACAAATATTCAAATCAAGAAAATATAAAATGAATATTATAAATGATTAATTTGAAATAAAAAAATAGAAGATTTTTTTCATTTTTAAATATAAATTATGGATTATTCTTTAAGCTGTCATTACAATCAATAATGAATACTCATAAATATCAATTATATGAAGATTTAAAGAAGTCTATATTTATAAAGTATATATTAAACATTAAAAAATCTTTATAAAAAGGAAATAAATATTTGGTTTTCGATTTTGCTTATTTGTCTTAATCAAATTATTAATTTTATAATATTTTTTCAATTATATATTTAATAGTGTAAAATGGCTACATGATTATGGCGCATATTAAGTCTGCTGCATAAATTATGTATATTTAATAACTTTTAAGAAAATAAAAAGGATAAATTCCAAATTATAATTCATAATTAAAAAAAATAATTAATAACAACAAAAAAGAATATATATTATATTTTTATCATAAATATTCTGGAAAAAATAAGTTATTTTTTATCGAACAAATTTGATAAAAATTTTAAAAGTTTGTTATTAAAATCTTAAAAGTTTAAATCCCTTAATAAATATTTTTTATAAACAATTGAAACTATAGAATTAAACTAGATTAAATCTATTTAACTTGAATAATTAGTTTTTCGATCAAAGATTATAAATCAAAGAGATCAAAGAGCATAAAATAATTCAATCGTCATCAAAATCTGCGTATTCACTCTAATATAATAATTATTTATGAAAAGCTAATTAAAATGTTGGAAAAATTTTAAATAAAAAATATTATTATTTTATATTTTAATTAAATATTAAAATCTATATACGAAAAAGCTGATAAATATGATAGTTGTTTAAAAATCATTGTGGCGCTTGTATTAATCAGAATCTGAATCATTATGCATAAAAAAATTGAATAATGCAATTAATGATACGAACATTTTTGTAATTAAATGGAAAAAACTTTTAATTATACTTCAAATAATTTATATGTATAAATCAATAGCATTATATAAAATAATTAAATACAATTTTATTAATTCATTTAATGCATTCATATTTCATTTTATATAGGAATAAATTAAATATTTCATCTACAACAATTATGCAATTGATTTCACTATATTTTGTGTATTAAGAATGCGTTAAATTAATATATTCTTTAAATAAACTAATCTATATTTGTTACATTTCATAACGGTCTCCACTTTCACCATAAGCAAATTTTATTTAAAAAATTCCGTTAAAAATAATATGATATAAATATAATAAAAATATAACACTCAACAGGGTGTGCTGAATGCTATTTGCTGGTTGTTGTGAAAATAAAAAAAGCTGAGCAACTGAGCGGCCTTTTTTCAATTTTTATTTGATTTTGTTATAATCTTTTCAGCTAGTTAGCAATTTAATTAAATTATCTGAGTAAGTTGTAAGTAAGTTATATATTGTTTAATGTTAAATCATTTTCTTTCTCATTTTTATTTTTATAAACTTTTGTCGGATTTTCAAATAGAACAATAATTAGAAGAATACATTATTTAAAGTCTGATAAATATATTAATAAATATTTATAAATAAAAAATATATTAAAAAATATTAAAAAATTATATCTTTTATGAAAGTTCAAAATTGGAAGATGGACAAAATGATTATTTTTGAGAAAAATTTATTGTTTGGCACTATTTTATTATATTTTTATTACGTAAAATACGAAAAACACAAATGCGGCGTTTTTGATGACCATCAGCCCATTGGAAAATCCTATTCAATGACGCCGCATTTGTGTTGTTTTTTCGTATTTTCTCACCTTCATTCACTACGATCCGAATGACCCTCTCTATTTCTTTACCTTCATTGGCTCTGAATCGGATGGAGTGAACACAAATGAGCACTTCATTAAAAAACCCCATTTTCTACTTCGATGGAATATAAATAAGATTTTATCTCTTATAAATTTCCTTAAAGTATGATCATTAAAGTATATGTGGAATTCCTAGATTGGCAAAAAAATAAGAGTTCTATATAAAAATAAAATTAATCTAAAATAATGAAAAATTCTTTAAACTTACTCGAATGCAATTAATTTTATAAAAAAAATAAAAATTTGAAAAGATTTTGGAAAATTAATCGAAAATTAAAAATAAACTAAAGTTTTATAGAGAATAAATAAAGTAATTAATTATAAAAACTAAAATAATTTATACTAATTATTATAATACAAAATGGACCAAATTAAATCATTCTATAAGGTTTAAACATTGAAGATACATTTATCTTTTCATATAAAAAATTAAAAAATACTACTATTTTTATAAAAGATTAATTAAAATAAACAAAAATTGCTCGATCTTCCACTGCACTGAAAAAATATATATTTAATTCTGATACGAGTATTAACAATAAAATGCTTTTTTGTTATGCTATTTTTAGAACTTTGTCGAGAAAATAGTACAATGGCGCACACAGCGGGATGACGATGAGACGACGAATGAACTGGAAAGTCTCGACGAAGAATATGATAAGCCGGCGCCCTCAAATTGACACACCATTCATTACAATATAATTAGTTCTTAGAATTATGAACTAAATTAAGTTTAATAATTCTTTCAATAATAATAATAGCTATTATTTAAAAAATAAAAATCAATTTTTTAACTGAAATGGATGTCAATTTTACTATGTTTAACCTAAGAGAATAAAATGGATGTTTTTTCAATATTAAAAATCAGATAGAAAAAATATTTGCATTAAAAAATAAAAAATATAAATTTTAATTGATAGAATAAATCATTTAAATCAACCTGAAAAACGGAATTAAATTTTTAAGTAATAAGAAAATGCATATTTTATTTTATCTTAATAAAAATTTAAAATATATTAAAATTGTTTGAGTTTTAACTGTATATTTGTATTTTCTCACTTTTAAATATGTATTATTCTCTTAATCACAGGTGCAAAAACTTAAAATATAATTGCATCATTCTATATCCTTGAAAAATAAAATGTCTGGGCCTAACTAAATATTACTTTAATTAAATGTTTTTTATAAAATATAAATATGTATAATGAAATTTGATATAATATTTTTATTAATAAATTATTAAAAAACTAAGCAACTAAGTGAATATTTAGTTTTTTAGAACCAATAAACAAAATATTTTTAAAAATTCTTATTTCTAAAATTATAAATGATAAATTGAATTAATTTCAAAAATTATTTAAAAATTTATAATACTTTTAAATATATCAAAATTTATAATTGATTAATAAATCAAATGAACATTGTATTAATGAAATATTTTTTAATATTAATTTTACTTATATTTTAAAATAAATAATGATTGCAAAAATTTAAAGGAAATTAATAATTTTAATTAATATTAAAAGCATTATTAAATTTATAATTTTAAAGTATTAATATTTTAATGAAATATGAGAAGCATTTGTATAAAATTAAAAAAATTTTATTAATATCTTTGCAGCCTTGATTTTCAAATATAAAAATTTATGTCAGGAAATTTATAAACAAAAATCTTTATATGATTGTTCTAGATAATATTTTATGGAAATGAAAAATTGAAATGTTAGTGTTTCGAAAAGAAAATAATTTTTATACCCTTCAATTTAAAATTTTTGCCTTATATAATTTATTAAAAAATTATTTAATTGTCGCAAAAAATAAAATAAAAAAAATCTCTTATCAAAAAATTTTAGCATAAATTGAATCTTTATTATTTTCTGTGGCTGTAGAAAGGTGCCGATACAAATTTTTTGTCGGAATGGTCCTTATTGATAATGTTCCTGCCTGTGCTGGGTCGATTCAGCGAAAAGTGCAAAAATGGGCGTTCCAGCGAAAAGTGCAAAAATAAAATAACACTCTCGGAAAACTTTTTTGTTAGACATTTTTAGACCAAAAGTATAAAAGTAAAAGTTGTAGAAAATTTCATGCTGAATCGAATGGTTTTTTAATTTTCCGAAATACGGCCAAAAAGTTCGAAATATCCCCTAAAAACCCTAATTTTTGGTATTTCGGGAAATTTTCGAACTTTTTGTTCGAAATTCGAAAAAAAAATTTCGAATCAGCATGAAATTCTGCACAACTTTACCTTTTATGCTTTTTGTCTAACAAGTCTAACAACAAAGTTTTCCGGGAATGTTATTTTATTTTTGCACTTTTCGCTGAAACGACATAGCACCGTTCCTGCCCTTCCAAAACCGAATTCACTCGAATTTTTGATCCCTTTTTAGCGACAAAATTAGTCAAACCACCCATCACCGTCGCTGACTTACCGGAGCGCATCAGATCGGAACCGGCGATCACGCAAGTACATATATGAGAATAATATATTTTAAATTATATAAGAATCAGAATGATATCAATTGAGACCTTATATATTGGGACAATTACTTTGTATAATAAAGTAAAAATCAATTATTAACATTTTATGTTATTTAAATAAATATCTCATAAATATAAACTAAAAATTTTAAATAATATTTAGAATTATAAAAAAATAAAGTGATTATAAAAAATTATTCTTGAAACCATAATTATAGGAATTAAAAAATAGCTTTTAAAAAGATCTTAAGATTAAATATTAAAATATAATTAATAAAAAAAATTAAATATGATATAAAGTGATATAATAAAATTAAAATAGAATTCAATATCAAGGTATTAATAATGAAAATAATTAATTATATTTTACTTATTTATTAATTGCTTCAGAGTAAACAAAATCATTAAAAGAAAAATATTTTTAAATACATAAATACAAACATCTTCACTTTACATGTAGAAGTATCTCAGCATTTAATTTATAAATTAAAAATTATCAATTATTATTTTTGTAAAAGACTGACATGATTCGCATAGATGAAGGGCAATTCTTCCGGATCCTTTTAAATAATATTTTTTATTGACAATCATGAAAAATATACACATATATTTGAAAATTTTAATGGAAATAAAAAACAAAGTTCTAATTATGAAGAAAAGTTCAAGAAAAATATTTATTTTTGTAATAATTGTTTAATTTTATTATTAAAAATGCTACTTTTTAAATTATTATGATAGCTCAAAAATGTGCAAGAAGAAATAATTAAAAAAATTAATAATAATAATTAAAATTAATTAATATAATAATTAAAATTAAATAAAGCATATAATATAAGTAAGTCATAATACAAAACCAAATTAGACCGAAAAACATTGGCACTTGATTGCATTCAAGGCGCTTAAATCGAAAGTATATAGAAAGAAAATAAAAAATGGAAAATATATAAAAAATAAAAATGAGGAACATAAAAAATAAAAAATAAACATTATTTAAAATAATGACCTATTTCAAAATCCTAAATTTAATTCATTTTTTTATTTAGAAAAAATCAAAAAGTTTATACCAATAAATTTCGACCAAATTAAGCATATTTTTTTATTTAAGACAATATTATTTTTCAAAATTATTTTCATCATATTATTGAATTGTGATCTGTTGATGAAAAATATAATAATTGAAAAATAAAAAAATAATTTTAAAAGAATATGCTTTCTTAATAACTTCCTCCATTTAATTAAATTTTCTTTATTTTTATATTAAAAATTATCAAAAATAGAATTATATTTGACATTTAAATTTTTTTAAGGATAAAATTCCACTGACCTATTTTAATGGAGAGTATGAATATATAAATTTTTCTAAGAAAATATTTCCATTGATAAATAATGAAAAATATAATTTTTTTCCCTAAATTTATAAATTACGACATGAATTATCAAAATAAATAATAAATATTTGGCTTAAAAATAAAATTAAAAACCGATTTATACTCATATATTTTTTATGACAATACAGTAGATTAATGAAAAAGTAAAACCTAATTGTTTAAAATTAAATTCATTTAAAATAAATGTTATTCTTTTATAAAATCAAATATAATAATCGGAATTCATTACAACTTGTAAAAAATAAAATTTTGAAAAATTCCGAAATGGGCTTTCCATTTTACTTCCACTGTTTAGTTTGCAAAAAGGTAAACATAGTAGAATAGAA
Organism: Rotylenchulus reniformis; assembly: GCA_001026735.1. NCBI lineage: Eukaryota > Metazoa > Nematoda > Chromadorea > Rhabditida > Hoplolaimidae > Rotylenchulus > Rotylenchulus reniformis. The sequence goes on from LDKF01000945.1 coordinate 42,451, forward strand.
TTATCCCTTTTTATATGTAATATCATCATAATACCTTTAAATAATGATTTGTTATAGTGCATACTCCACCAGAACAAAATGAAGAAACGATGCTTTTTGCAATTAAAAGATAAGAATACATAAATAATTTATAGTAAATATTAAACTAATAATTTTGCTATTATATTATCCAAATAAGATGATTGCAACTGATTGGATATGAATCATTGTCAGAGGATCCGGCGGGGGATCGTAGGAGTGGTCCTTGGTTGTTTAATGCTCAAGCGATCGCATCAGCGATTGAAGGGCCATAAAAATATATTAATTAATTATTAATAAAAAAACTTTATAAAAAATAAATTAAATAAATATAAAATTATAATTAAATTAATATCTACTTTTTTTAAATGACAAAATATATTGAATGGCTAATTTATCGTGATAAGGTATTAATAATAAAAATCATTAAGAAAACTAAAAGAAAAAATAATATAAAAATTATTTAATTAAAAGATATGATTTAAAAAGATCAATCCTATCATAAAATCCAAAACAAAAATGCGCCATGAACGTATGAATAGTGTTAAACTTAATTTTTTAAATTTTACCAAAATACTTTGAACACAAATGATATGCTTTGAACATAAATCAATTTATTTTGTTAATTATATTTGATTTAATTGTTAAAATAAGTAAAATGAAAAATTAATAAATATTCAGAAAAATATAATTTTTAAAATACAATATGTACCATAATAATCAATTTATTTTTAATTATATCAATTAAGTAAAAATAATCTTTTTGGGAAAAATCATAATTAAAAATACTTGTAAATATGTAAAATAATGTTAGTTTATAAGTAATATAATACAAAATATATACTTAAAACTTTTAGCCGTCCTTAAAAAATTTAACCAGCCTTAAAAATCTTTAGCCATCCTTATAATTTTTTTGTTACTTTTTTATTTTATATTCCAAAGTTTCCCCTTCAACATTTTGGCTATGCACAAATTCGTTTGCGTTCTATAAAAGTCATCCCGGCTATGCATATATTGTATTGTTACATGATTTGTACCACCATGAAAACACATAGTCGGGAACCGCATCACAAAATTCAAATGGACGTTAGAATCGTATTCAGAGTTAAAAATTACCATAGTAGTCATTTTTTAATAAGAAAGGAATTTCAACATCAGCGTAAAAAAGTTAAATTGTAAAGAAAATTTTTTAAGGACGGCTAAAAGTTTTTAAGGACGATTAAAAATTTTTAAGGACGACTAAAAATTTTAAAGACGGCTAAACTGTAATTGAGCCAAATTTTCATATAGAGTATATAAATAATTAAAAAATTAAAATATGGCTAACTTAGTTAAGGGAATTGTAGCTAACTTAGTTAATGGAATTTAAATAAAAATATAGTAATATATTAATATAAAATTTTATTTTTTATTATTAAACTTATTAAATTGTTGCTATTCTTATAAAAAATATAATTTAATTGGAATTTATTTATAAAATAAAATTCTATTATATTTCTATATTCTTTTTAATTTAAAATTTTTTAAATGAATTTTTATACAATATCTTTGGATCAAATATTAAATAATTTTTTCTTATATATGTATAATATTATATAAATGTATAAATGTATAAATGTATAATATTATATAAATGTATAATTTCTTATTAGTATGTATAATATTTAAATTTATTTTGTGATTTAGACAATGGATATTATTTTGTATTTAAGGACATTAATATTTTATATAATATTAATAAAAATATAAAAATGATTGTATTAAATTTGCAATTATTTAGTATTTATTTTTTATAAACCATTTATTTTTTTAACACATTCAATATATTTTCAATATACACATTCAATATGAATCATTTGTCATCAAATATTTCTATTAATTTACGTGCAAAATATCATTATGATACATAAGATAATAATTAATTAAAAATTTTTAATGGTTCATGGATTTTATTAATTTTAATGGATTTTTTATTATTTTTTAAAGATTTTAATTGAAGAAGGATGATTACAAAAGAAACGCTGCTTCATTTCTTGAAACCTATGTAATTGAAATGAACATAGCATTTATATTGGAGATTGAATTTTTATGGTACAAGTAAACAAAATACGTAATGTTTCAGATCTAGCCTTACAAAATTATGAAGAAATGAATAAGGTTATGGAGAAACTTTATTTTTTATTTACTAAAAAAATAATTGTCGATAATTTAGATGAAAAATTTTATTTCTTAAAATTTTATTTTATTTATTTTATGTAATATTCGATATTGATTTTTATTCATTTGAAAATTTTAACTAATGAAAAAATAAAATCTTTATATCCATATTAAATATATTTTCATTACAAAAAATAAAATACCAAAATAGGAAAAAAATAATAAAATAAATTTAAAAAATTTAATTGTATGAAATAACTAACAAAAATATTTCTAATTTAATAAAAATAATTAAAACTTAATTAAAATATATCATTATTTTAGTAACATTCTTCTTTGTGTATCGTGAATGTATCATGGTGAGTGTGTGTCCTTCTCTCATTTTGGGAGACCATTGAATATATAAATCGCATTAAAACATTATTATTTGCAGGTTGTCTAAACCTGAATTACCTAATTAAATATGTATTAAAATAAAATGATAAAACCTAAAAATATTATTAAATATGTATTAAGATAAAATGTTAAAACCTAAAAATATTATTATTAAAAAAAATTACAATAATATTTATAATCGATTTATTAATTTTTTTATTATTATTTAACCACCATCGACCACAATAATTATCCTTATTAAAATATTGAAGCATCAATAGATATTATTCATTAATTTTTATAAAAATTATCTATAAATCACATCAAGCCTGATTATTCGACCTACCAGGGAAATTATTTATTTAGTTAGTCAATTTTCTATGAAATTATTTTTAATTAATAATAATTAGTTCATCTAGTTTAAATTTTATCATGAATTAATAATAATCATTTATAAAATCATATGAAAAAATATTTTTTTTATTATGGCAACAAAGTTATTATAAATAGTGAGGATTTAATTAAAAGATAAGAAAAGTAAAAATATTTTGTTTTTACGGAACAATTCTGATCGTAGCAAAATTTCGACACAAGGTCGTAATTTAAAAATAAAATATAAACATCGGTTCCAGGGGAAATTTTTTTTATTATAGCTGTATAATCATAATTTATACTTGTAAACTATATTAATTTTATAATATTTTCAATAAGTTATGAGAGAAAAATAAAACATCGATTAACCTAAAAATATAACGACATAAATTAATCAGAGAAAAGATAAAAGAATGTTAATTTGAATAATTTTAAAAATGATTCTTAATTAAATAACACCAATAGAATTAATAATTGAAACTATTAATAGAACCAGAAAATATATTAATTATAAAATCTCTAGGTAAATTGATGCGATAACTATAAATTCTTTAAATTCGATAATTTACAAAATGAAAAAACAGATAAGTGTTATTTAATTTATTATTTTTTAATGCTTCTGAATTATTGTTTCTTGAGTTTCTATATATAATAAATAATATATATTATTTAAAATTTACAAAATAAAAATGCTTATATTGATTAAGATGAATAATCCTCGTAGGGTGGAAATACTATTTAAAAAATAAAATATAAACATCGGTTCCAGGGGAAATTTCTTTTTATTATTGCTGTATAATCATAATTTCTAATTTTGGCTATTAGGTTGATATTGAAGTAATTTTTCATATTATTTGAATAGTGTTGAATAAATTTGATTGACTTTTAAGCTTATAATTTGTCAAAAAAGTTAATTGAAAGAAACGGAAAAATATGACCCTAACTTTAAATAGCAATAAGACGGATCCACTCTGCCTGTGGTCGTCTTGGTTGAGGATCAATTGAGAACAACAATCATTGAAATAGGACTTGCTAAAAGAGAGTTACAAGACAAAGACAATGAGGCAGTGGTAAATACAGAATATAACAATAAAAATATTCATAATTTTTTATTAAATATAAAAAAGTATTTCATATTCATATCGTTTATGATTTATTAAGAATATTGTTGTAATGAAATCATTTATTTAATTAATTTTATTGAATCAAAAGTCAATATAATAGAAAAATTTAAATTTATTAAAAATTATTAATATTTCAAACCAAAGTAAAATTATTATTACTTATATTTATCATTTTTTTAATCAAAAAATGGGTATATTAATAAGCGTAATTTTTATATTTATTTAATAATTTTTCCATAATTTTTTATATTTAATTAATAAAAACATTCAAATTCCATTTTTCAGATAATATTCTATTTTACGGATGGTATGTCCCCTTGCGTCTCATAGTATGCTGCGGAATGCAGCAGATGATCGTCGGGTGGGAACGGTAAGAGACTTTCAGAGCCGTCCCATCATTTATAAAATTTTATCTTTATTTATCAATTATTTTTAATAATATTCAGCAAAAATTATATTATGCTCTTAATATCTATTATTTGAAAAATTCTAAAATTAATTTAGAAGGAAATAATTACAGCAGATGAAAGTAAGAAGATATAATTGTATTATTATTTTTTTAAATTAGTTTTAAAATCTTTATTAAATCAACGAAATATAAAAAAGAATTTTAATTTAAGTATTGGTTTATTAAAAAACGATATTATTAAATGTATAATAAGCACTTTATAGAAATAATAAATTCAAAAATTATGTATAAAATACAATTAAAAATTATCCAAATATTATAAAGAACATAAAATTTCACCCTGGTCGTACAAAGAAACTTCCTTGATGTGTGCCAGTTGAAGATGAAACACAATTAAATAATTATAGATAATTTATTTTGTTTTTAATGAATTTTATTAAAGAAATTCCGCATTTAGAGTCTTCACGAGTATTGGGAAGTTAATGAAATTAATTTTATATTGTTGGTATACTATTTTTCTGCCCTTAATATAAATAAAGACTCATTGTTTATGATAAAAATTTATTTATACAGTATATTTTTATATTGTTATTATTATTTTTTTTATTTTTAACTTTTTCCGAAGTTTATTAGCCTAGATGTTAAAAATGTTAATATTTCGTTATTTAGAATTTTTATTATATTTTGATTATTTTCACAAATTTTCTGTTTATTTATAATTCATTTAGAAATAAATATAAATGAGCTTTATAATTAATCCATGAAAAAACATAAATTAAATTTTTATTTTTAAATTTCATTTTTTTATCTGCTCTGAATAAATTATTGTATAAGAACCTTGATATCTCTAAAGATTTTTTTCCCTTTTCAGATTCGAAAATTTCTACAATTTTGAAGAATCAAAAAGATCCACAAGTTTTTCATTATTCGATGAAACATATGGTAGTAAAATCTTAAATAAACAAACATAAAGAAAAAACTGAAAGTTTTTATTATGTTAGTTCCTTGGTATCTCATATAATTTTCATTTATTTATATTATTTTATTTAGAAATTTTTCATAAGATATAATATTTAATATGATATATTATATATTGATACATAATTAATTTTTAAAATAAAGATTAGAATAAATTTTAGATCTAATTTCTTTTGTAATATTTATAATTTTTTAAAATATTTAGAAACTATTCATAATATAAATCGAATTGATATATTAATTTATTTAATATAGTATTTTGATTAGATAAATTTTTTATATCTTTAGAAAATGTTAGTTCTAATATTTGGAAAATACTACTTCTATATTTACGATATAAATTCTTCCAAAGTGTTGTTTAGTAATTAATTTTTTTCAATACCTTTATATTTACAATAAAACATTTTCCAAAGTGTTGAATTAGCAATTAATTTTATTTTAATTTCTATAAATAATAGGAAATTGGTCACGCCAATAAAGGATAAAGGTAATTGTTTTTAGTCCTTTTATTAAATTTTATTCGTGTCTTATAATAATATTTAAGCAATATAATTATGAAACAAATGTATAATAAAAAAATAATGTATTCCAATTCAGTAATTGGTAACTGTTGAATCCAGACATCTACCACCCAAATGGCGCATTGAACGGCTATTCACCGGACCAATTGTTCTTCGGCCGTCGTCTTCGCACAAAGCTATCGCTTGTTCACCCGAAAGGACAACTGCCATACACCCCAGTTGACAAGGCGCATCTTCAACATACCAAGAAGTCCTACACCGAGGGGATGTCGCGTCAATTCGACCAGAAACACGGAGCCAAGGAAGTGGAATTCCTGCCCGGCGATCCCGTACTACTGCTGAACTACCAGCTTGGAAAGGCTCATTGGCTCGAGGGCACCATCGCGGAGCGTGTGCAGAGGTCACCGACATATCGCGTGTTCGTCCCCGTGCTCGGCAGGAGGGTTCATCGGCACGCCAACCAATTGCGCAGGCGCTACCCG
>LDKF01000946.1:23833-36174 GCA_001026735.1 Rotylenchulus reniformis
CGCTTAATCGTATTATCATTTCTAATCCGAATCAAGCTGATGCAGATTACGCTGATCCATATTAATGCAAGGGAAATCAGGAGATTGATCAACTGATCAAGGGCTCTCTGATTCGGATTGTGCAGTTAATCCGGTGATGATTATAAGGACCTGGGTCTCGGCATGGAGTCAATTTGATCCGAAATCGATCAATCTAACCCACAGCCCGGAAGGGGAATTCAGGACTCGACATCCGAATTGGATGATCATCCAATCTTGATCATCCCCGGATGTTGATCAATCCATCCGCCTTTGTGCCGATTGACTCTGTCTGTCTGACTGTCTGGGTTGATTCCGGGGTCCTCTCCCTCCGATGGGCTAATTATATGCCCCCAACTCTTCCGCGAGTTGAGGTGACGATGGTCATCATCTTCTTCCTCATTGCTCGCGAGCGCAAGCGAACACCGCCGCCTCCGCCTCCGGCATCATCATCAACCAACTTTTGAGTGAAAGTCGCGACACTTTCACTCGCTCACTTCACTTCCGGACCTGTCCTGCTGCTGTCCATCCTCCTTAAGCATCACGAATCAACCCTTGTTTCCCCTTCCAGAATAGCGATCGATCAACTCCGATCGGTCCTTGATCCCTTTGATCTCTAATCTCTAGGAAGGTTCTGTTTCATGTCCCTCTCTGATCACGCATCCCATAATCGTTTCTACATATAATATAACTAACTGATCATCTTTGATTTTTGATCCCATGACTTTGATCACTTACAATGGTAGCTGAATGGTTGATCAATTTTTCACTCCCGTCCTTGATCATTATTCATTCTCCGGATCAACTCATAGCCGCTGATCACTATCCATGATCCTTGATCACTGGCCATTTTTATCACTAATCTTACCTTGAACAGATCAAATTGGCCCTCTGATCTCTTTAGACCATCGATCAATTGATGTACCACTCCTGCCCTTGGCCAATTCGGCTTTTCGCTGATCTGCTCTCTACAAATTGTCTATGATCTCTGCCCATTATCATCACCATTCTCTTTCTCTGCTCCTCCTTCTGATCACTTTGGCTACGATCCAGTCCATCAGCATTGACAATGACATCATCGGGGAGCCGGACATTGAGTGCTTAGACCAGGAGGTCGGCGGTTAAATTCCTTGGGAAACCGAAAAAAATATAATTAAAACTTTTCAGATCCGCGTATGGGTGAAGACGCGCAAGTTCTTCCAGGGTAAGCCCAGGTTTTGAAGAATAAGTTCCGGGAAGGTCTGATCAGTTCCGTAAGAAGCTGTTCAGTTGTTGAAGGGTCTGATCATTCTGGTGATCATTCCGGAAGAGTATGATCAGTTCCGGAAGGGTTAATCAGTTCCAGAAATAGTGGACCGGTTTAGGAATGATCTGATCCATTCCCGTAAAGGTCTAAGCGTCTAAATTGTTAAGGTCGAATCTATGCAAAAGGCAAGGCGGATGATCCTGAATGTGCCAAAGAAGACTTTTCCACGCGACGGACCAAAAAGGTACGCACGCCCTATGCCATGACGGATAAGGGTTACGGTATTGTACAGGTCCACTTCGACCTGGGCCTCGGCCGGTGCGGGATGAGGAGTCTACGCTCGGTAAATTGTACAGTACAGTGGCCGTTATAGTACCTAGTACCTACCCCTCAATTTTGGTCCAGTTCGACCCTCGGGGCATGTACTACGGTGTCACTCTGGTGATCTCCTTCCACCCGCTGTTCATCACCAAGGTACATATATTACAAAGGGGCACCGACCGATAGCAAGAAATACCAAACCATGGGAACCTTTGATAAGAAGAAAGTAACAAAATGGGTTTACACTGAGGGTAGGGTATTATAGTAAGTCTATCATGATTCTTACCAAGATGCTTCAAGATTTTGTACCATGTCCTTAAGCTATATTTTACTTTTTAAAGGTGGACCAGGCCTTCCATGTCAAATGCTTCTTTGAGGAAGCGCAAAGGGGACTGACTGCAGAGTTGGGTGTCAGGTGAGCGATCGAAGACCAAAGATCACTCTGTAAAATGATCATAGTGATCCGATAGAAAAGGCATGATCAGAGTGATCAGGGCAGTATTGATGGGAGTTGGCAGAGGCCAATGATCAAAGTGATCAAACAATTCTGATCCGATAAACTTCAGAAAGCTCCTAGAGATCAATGATCAGCCTCCGATCAGTTATCAAATTAAGATAATCGGCGTCTGATCAGGAGCAGCGCTCTTGATATCAGGCTGTTAAGAGTCCGAAAGTATTCCTCTTTCAACTTCCCAAATCTATCGGATTCAAAAATTTCTGATATCGAAGATTAACATCATGATTTGTTGCCCCAAAATTTCAGCATGATCCCAACCACGGAGGTGCAGGCCCGGCACGGCATTCCCGGCTGCAGTTACAGCATCCACAGGAGTTCCATTGACGAGTTGGATGCAGGGCGGCCTGCAGGAAGTGCCATCCAGTTTGCGCGCGTCGGTGACAAAGTGCTGCACCAGTGGCACTGCGACGACCGTGAGTGATCAGAGAGAGCAAGGGGGAGGGACAACTGATCAATCGATAAATCAGTAGAGAGATAACGATCAAATAGGGTGAGAGATCGAGTGATAGGAGACTGAGGGAATGATCAAAAATGGTAGGTAACGAGTGATCTGAGGGATAGGGCTAAACAGTGAAAGATTGATCGGATGACCCGGAAAAGAGAGAGAACTCATCCTCCTCCGACCGAATGATCAGAGAATAAAAGTGATAAGTGATCAAAGGGCAGTGGGATTGATAATTTGGATCTGATACGCACAGAAATGTTCGGCATCCTGATCAACAACTGTTTCGTTACGGACGGTGTCAAGCAGAAACATCGAGTGATCGTAAGTTGGGCAGTACTACTGTACCGCGAATACCGTAAAGTAGTATAACGATATATGTACCAACTATAAGGGATACTTGATATTGCTATTATGTCTTCTGATCTTTAAAGCGAAAACTAAAAACAATATTGGGGGCGAGCATACGTGCTCGTGAGGACTATTAAATCATATTGGTAAAGTGTACCATGAATATTCCGAGTACCATAGACACAATGTAGAATGTTCACATTCGGTATGGGGTTACTGTAGAATCCCGTTTGGATACTGTATCTCTTTGAATTTGACCCCCGGTTACTGTATCTTTGCAGGACGACAAGGGCTGTCCGGTGGACCCGATCGCCATCACCGGCATCCGCTACTCCGCCGACCTGCAACGCGCATACGCCGAGTCCCAGGTGTTCAAGTTCGCCGACCGGCCCGGCGTGTGGTTCTTCTGCCAGATCCAGATGTGCATGAAAAAGGTATACGGTACCAGATGGATTATCGTAACCCGTTACAATATTTTGACTATTTTCAGGACGGAATGTGCGACGGCGTGACGGTAAGCTTGGGCGTTAGCCCATTCACAATGAATGATCAATGAACCCTGAGCTTTGATCTGATCAGAGATGGGCCCGCTCAGTTTTTTCTGATCATACACTGCCGACCATGTTCATAGGATTAACCCGAGCCAAATTTTTGTATCAAAGATCAAAATTTTGATCAAGTACAGTTGTCTGATCAAAGATCGGCGGATTGGGGATTATAATCTGATCGGAGGGCCAAATCAGAGCTTTAGCTCATAGGAACACAATTTGCTGAAAGAACTTTAGCCTGATCAGAGATATCTAAGGAAAGAAATCGCAGATCCAACTTTGAACATTTTATCAGCATGGTTTTCCAATCAAAAAACTCTTGTCATTTACAAGTTAGATTTATAGTCCCACCAGACTAACTATGTCTTTAACGCAGTCTTATCAGAGCTCTGATCGGGGTTCTGATTGGATAACTTGATCATTGAACATCCTCCTGAAGCCGCCCGGCTGTGCCAGCACCAGTCCACCAGTGCGGAAAGGAAGTCGGCCCAAACTCGGGCACCGGAAAGCCGGCGACGATGCGGAAGAGGGACAGGCGGCGGACGCGGAAGCGTCGGAGGGCGGCGGCGCCAATGCGTCAAATGAGCAGCAGGACACGGAAGGTGGCGGAAGACAGTACGAGGCGGAGGAGACGGAGGAGTACGAAGCGGCGACATCGACGGCGAAAGCGCCGGAATTCACAACAAGCGGAAGAGCGCCGACGCCACCGCCCGCGCCGCCGCGTCAGCAGCAACGCCAACGCGAGAGGTATGTATGAGGCGTTGGGCCATTGGATTCCACCGCTTTGGTACATTTTTTCCAACCGCTTATAGTCCTTCCGCCGGCGGTGGTTACGGCGCGCCACCGTCTCCGATCACGGATTCGGAGGATGTGGTGTTCGGGCCCGGCTACACGGCTAACCAAGTGGGACCTTATGGGCCGACCGGAGTCGGGCGCGATCCTCCCGGTGAGTCCGGTTCTGATCAGCCTCCACCGATCATCCCTTTCTGATCACACCTAATTCCTTGATCGTTCCGCTTCCGCTCATCCGCGTTCGATCAATTCTGAACAGACATTTTAAATAGTCATTCCGCTTCTGATCAGACTCGATTCATGTTCACCCGATTTTGATCATTTTGATTAGCCTACATCTATCAGCCCCGTTTCTGATCATACCCAACTCCTTGATCATTCCCCTTCGGATCACTTCACACCTTGATCACTTATCGGTCGATTACTTCTCTTCTGATTAGCCGCCTTCTAATCATTTGGCTTCTGATCGATCCCGGCTCTTGATCAGCCCGATTCTGATCATTTTCTGCTCCCGATCAGGTGCCACTCCTCCGCCGAACCCGTACTTCGCCCCAAGTCCGGCGCCTTCCCAGGTGCGGCAAAGGCAACCGCAACAGCAACAACAGGAGGAGGTGGGCACCGAGTTCGAGACGGAGGACGACTTGCGGAGGGGCGAGCCGGAGGCGCCAGCCGATCGGTTGCCGATCAGACCGATCAGTGCCATAACAACGACAAGCGGATCACCGCCCGCGTCGGCAGCGGCAAAAACAACAACGCCCGGACCCGCTAGCGGAAGGGCCAGCGGAGGAGCGTCGGCGAAGAAAGGTTCAACTTAGTAGCAAAAAAAGTTGGAAACCCAGAACTTAAGCTGGACTAAGAAATTGGTCCGATTTATAGATGTGTTAAGCTTAAAGATTGGATCCGGAGGGACCCAGAATCTAGAGACCCGGCCAACTTGTTAGAATCCCAAAGTTTAGGGCACCCATGGACGATGTACATATTAATGAGTACCTTCTTGAGAAATCAAAAAAATAAATCGAGCTTTTTATCCTATAGATATAATATCAGGACTTAAGACCGAATTTCGCGGCCTTATTAGTACAGAATCCATGATTTTTGTCCAAAGGATATTAGCTGGGGGGTTTGGATCAATGGATTGATCAGAGAGACCGACAGCGGGTCCATAATTAGAAGGCCCGGACCAGGGAATCTTTGATCAGTGAACTAGGATCAGGGGGTCTATGATCAGCAGAAGGGGTTCACGGAAGAGAAGGATGATCAGGGAAAAATCCCCGATCGGCAAGAATCCGGGCCCATAAGTTACCAAATTTTGTCACGAAATTCAATTTCGGAAATTTTTGGTCAATTCACTCGGGAATTTTTGAATTTGTCTTCATTATTCCCCCCCCCCCAGACTATGTGGACTACGACTCGGACGTGACCATCCCGCCCAACCTGACCGACCTGCTCGCAAATCTGCAGCCGGAGGACATCAGCGCGCAACGCCTGCAACGCATGTTCCGAGACTCGGTGGCCGACCGACGTGCGCTGCTGAATGGCTTCGACGCGTTGATCCGCAAGATGAAGCGGGAGGAGGCGGAGGGTGATCGAGCATCCGCGCGGAAGCGGCACCCATCCGGAAGAGAAGAAGCGGAAGATCATCAGGATGAGGACGATGGTGGTGATCAGGACGCGGAACTGCCAGACAAGGTTGATTGTAGGTTTTGAGTTTGATCGGGGCTGATTAGATCATGGACCAATCGGTGATCAGAGACTAATCGTCCACCGATCGCTGATCCGGAAGTCTTCTAACCCTCGGAGCGGTGCCTAAACACATTGATCTGATCTGTTTCAGCAACGCATGGTCCGCCGCGACTCGCCCATCACCGACGCGCAGCCGCCACCGCCCTCCGAGGGCGGGCATTGGCACGCGTTCAGGCCCCCGGACGGCACGCCGACCATTGCCGGACAACTGTTGATCTACGACCTGGACGAGAGTCCGCCGCCTCCGGAGGTATTTGTTGAAAAGATGGAAGGTCTTTTTCGGGGATCAAAACAGTCGATCCCGGAGGAAAATGAAATTTCGGAAGTCCAAAAAATCGAACTTCAGTGCCGAAATAGTCGAAATCGATATTCTCTACTATGTATACCATAGGCTAAGGCATATCCTCATGGCTGATGTTATGCATGATATGAGCCAGAACCCATGGCTTACATAGTATATACCCTCACTCAATGATATGCTCTTGGGATGTAGCCAATACCGCCATGGCTTCTACATAGGGGCCATGCAACTTCTCTATGGCTTGAGAATATACAATCATGGCTATATTTACATATATACCTACTCTCCCTTAATAATATGCCTTGGGATTGGGATGTATAACCACATAGCCAATACCGCCATGGCTTCTAGACTCGGGCCCATACAACTCCTATGGCTCTATGGGAATATACCATCATGGCGCTTGTATCGTATTTCCATCTGGGCATATGGTATCATACTATAATGACCTGTATAGACCACCTACTTCTTCCCTCCCCCATGGTCTGTGATCAATTTGCACCGATATTCCCCATAATATACTATTTGAATCTACAATAGCCTCTAAACTTTTATGCGATTATTCCGCCATGTATTGTGCCTATTCACAGGGCCCTTCCGCTGCGCTTCCGGAAGAGTGCGCGTTGACGCGGCGTGGCCTTACCCTGGTGTCCATCGGCAGCGCGTGTCTGGCCGCGGCACTTTTGCTGATGGCTGTTGCCATCTTGGCACGATTACGGTGGACGGAAAGGGAAGCGGAAACGGATGAACGGAGCAGAACTGACGCATCGTCATCCGTATCCGCGTCATCACGAGGTACGGCATCTTCGGAACGCAATTTTCTGCCTGAAGATATTTTAGGCCCTTGACAGACCAAAAAATATATTTTCAAAATTCTTTGGGAAGCTTCCTATAGATCCTCAAAGTTTCCGGAAGATCTTGTCGGATGATAATCCGTAAAGACAATGATTGATCTCTGATCAATAGATTCCGTCACATCAATGGGTGATGGCGAAGCGGATGATAGCATTCTACGCGGAAAGCGGAAGATGCGGCGGCGGACGACAGTGCCGGAAGTGGACGCGGAAACAGAAGTGGTGGAACAGCGGAAGAGCAATAGCTGGATGGGCTGATCAATGGATTTGATCGATCTATCGGCGGGGGAGGGTCATTTCCAAGGGTCATGGCTTAATTGGATCCCAATTTTACCCGTCCCCGAGATTGTATGGGTCCAGCAGGTCATGGATGGAAAAATCGAGCAATCAGGACCCCTCAAGATAAGGACAAAATCTTAGAAATAAAGACATCTGTCACCCCTGCCACAAAATCATAGAAACCAAAAATATTCCAACTCACAATCAGTCAGAATCAGTGAAATTTGGGTTTTTGTGGGTGAAAAGAGGAGGAGAAGGAGGAGGAAGATGTACAACAAAATGAATTGGAAATATATGCAAAAATTTGGGTACTTGTAAAGTGTGGGTGCTCCCTGACCCACTCACCCCAAAATTTTTTTTTTGTAAATTCTTCTACTTTCCAAGAATAATTTTTGACGCTGAATCCTGTTCTAAGTCCATTAGACGCGTAATGCCTCATCTGACGTTACTTTTTGACGCTGACGTCAATTTTTTCATTTTTTTCTGTTTTGGCTAAGAATTTTTATACTAAGCGTCAAAAAGTGACGTCAGATGACGCATTAAGTCAAAATGGATGTTGTGATCGAATTTAGCGTGGTAAAAAAAATGGGCGGTGGCGGCACCGACGAAGGAACAAATTTGTTGGAGGGTGAAAAGTGCAAAATGGGCGGAGGAGGAGGAGGAAGCCCCTCATCATCCTAATGGGCTGAGGCACAGATGAGGAAGCTCAAAAAAAAATTGTACAAAAAATTCAGAATTTCCCCAAAATTTTGACTCTAAAAACCTTCGGAATTTCAACATTTGCTTAGCCATTTGGCCATTTGCAATTAAATCGTTGCTCATTTTGGTCTGTTGGCATCTAGGGCATTGGGTAATAACTAGGGCTCGGAAAAATATCCATATAAAATCGCAAAATATCCGTATAAAATATCCGCCAAAAATCGCAAAATATCCACATAAATTAGTAAAAATATCCATATAAATTTGCCATTTTTAGGGGTGTATTTTTCAATTTTTGCAAAATTTCTCTTTCTTAGGTATGTATTTTTTAATTTTCGCCAAATTTCTCTTTCATAGGGGTGTATTTTTTTAATTTTCGCCAAATTTCTCTTTCATAGGGGTGTATTTTTCAATTTTCGCCAAATTTCTCTTTCTTAGGTATGTATTTTTCAATTTTCGCCAAATTTCTCTTTCTTGTGGGTGTATTTTTCAAATTTTTTTTCTTTCGATTTTTTAGCAAAATTTCGCTTGAAAAATGCCAAAATTAAGAAAAATTTCAAAAATATCCACGAAAATATCCACATAATTGGAAAATATCCATGCAATATCCAAATATCCACATAAAGCCCAAAATATCCAAAAATATCCAAAAATATCCAAAATATCCACATAAAAGTTGCTTTTTTTGAACTCAAATCAAGCTAGAAATGCTTTTTATTTGATTTTCAGGCCATTTTGAGCCTCCGCAAAAATCCTGAGCCTTCCATTTGGATATTTTTCCGAGCCCTAGTAATAACTCTGAAGACCACCAAAAAAAAATGCGCCCAATTTGAAGATGTGGGTGCCAGAACTTGAAAATTTTTCGACTCCGAGGATTGAATACCTGGCGGCGCCGAGGCTTACAAAATCGCCGGCACTGAAACTTGAAAAAGTGCCGTAATGAATTTAAAGCCAAAGAATCTATTGCCAATGTCTTCGGCTCCCTGCTGATGAGCTGAAGTGCCATATTTTTGGTGTTCAATAATGCTCAACGTTTTAGTGCACATATTGGGGTGTCCGGAAAGTTCTGTCATAGTGGAAAGAAATTTTCATTTTCTCAATTTTTCACTTTTCAACCTTATATGAATTTTGTGTCAAATGAAAGCTTAACGTCTCTATATTCTAATAAATTTTTCTAAAATTTCTAGCTTCAGTTTTTCTTTTCGAAAAATGGTCTGTAACCAAGTCGTTCCATTGTATAGAAATTTTAAATTTTTTATAAAATTAAAATCTAGAGACGTTAAACATTCATTTGACACAAAATTCATATAAGGTTGAAAAGTGAAAAATTGAGAAAACGAAAATTTCTTTCCACTATGACAGAACTTTCCGGACACCCCAATACATATGTACATACATACATAGATGTATCCATAAATTTATTTGCAAAAAATCGACCCTAAAAGCTCACAAATTTTTGCATTCAAGTTTTAAATTTTTAATATCTCATCTATGTGAATTCATTTATAGTCAAAAACATCCCCGAACTTTCGCAAGGATTGTCGGGCCCGGATCGATCAGAGGATGGAGGTGAGAGAGGGAGAGGGAGAGGAGGTGTCTCGTGAGGAATTCCTTCTGCCACCCTCCCCCCCCCCTCCCCTATCACTAGGGTTGGCACTTTTAGGGAATTTCCCTAAGCCAAAATAGGGACCTATTAGGGAGCAAAAAGGGGCCCAAATAGGGAGAAACCAGGAATGCGATGAGTTCATGACGAAGGTGTTGTTGTTGCTCCAGATCGCCGTCGGACCATTTTTGCACCGCTTCTTTTAGCTCGGACAGATGCGGTACTCACCCTCATAGAATCCGCAGTGCAATGGGCACCCGTACTCACCGGTATGGCCAGGGACTCTAAAAATAAAACATTATTTCTGCAAATTGTAATTTTAACTCACGTTCTATGCTTGCAAAGAACGGTAAGAGTATACTCAGCTCCGCAGAAGAGACAAGCACCTTGTCTGCCTTTAAGCTCCTTGTCACACCTTTGGCCACTGCTATTTGTCGGAACGATAAAGCGGCGTTGATAAACACGTTTGAATTTCGGCCATAGGTCATTGTACACCTCTTCTCTGTGGTGGCATGACAAGTGGAACAGCATTGTGGCATAATTCTGATATTCTTTGTTGCCGCGCCGTTTCCAATGTTCTTTGAAGACGTCGCACCTCTCATTGAGGAGGCACTTCACATTGAAAGTGTTGGATCCGGGTGGTTCTCGCACATTTGCGTCAAACTTGAAGAAGGGTTCGACCAAGCTTTTTGTTGTCATTTCACTTAAAATAAAAGTGGATTTTAGACATGCAATTAGGTAGTTTAGGACCTGTTGTTTTCGTCGTCCTTGTAGAAGTGGTCCAACTCTTGCTGGGTTGCACAATTTTGCACTTTGAATACTTTGGTGCAGCTGTAAAAAGGAGGAAATAAATAATTATGAGTACAACAAAATTAAATATTTATTCGACAAATGACAAATTAAGGTTCAGGATAAAATTACAAATAAATGTTCTAGAAAATCAAAATTGATTTTGCACTTTTCATTTTTCTAATAAGATTGTTCTTTCTAGCATTTCTTTATTTTCCGAAAAAGAGCAATTTTTCCTCTTTTTTGTTTTTTCTATCTGGGGTTTTCCTGTTTTTTTAGCAATTTATGGGTTTTTCGCTTTTTTGGCATGTTTTTACAGTATTATACAGTATGATTGATTGGAGTGGTGGGGGCGGATGTGGGAATGGAGACTGATCGTATAAATGAATGTTTGAGTGGTTGGGCGAGAGATAACTAATTTTCTATTTTCGTGTCGAAACATATTCCAAAATATTTTTCAAATTCAATTCACTTTATTCAATTCAATTTCTTCAATTCAATACTTTTGAACGGTGAATTTAACAAAAAGAGGCAAAACAGTGCCTTTCTTTGAATGTGGATACAGTATCCAACCTCCGAGGGTCGTGCAACCCGGCCAGCAGAATGTGGATTTCTGCTGGCCACCACAGAATAACTTTTTTCACATGTATTTTACTCCCCCAGCAGGATCTTCTTACTTCTTACTTTAAATGGATTCCCGAAAGATCGAATCATCTCGAATACTGTGAATTTTGTCCATTTGGATTTCCATACAAAGTTTGGTCCCATTTATGATATTGTATAAATTTTATATATTCATGCAATAATTATATCAAAATTTCTGAAGAAAAAAAATTGATATCATTTTTCACTCCATCTTCTTTTGGTATTATAATTCTCTCATTAAAAATAGACAAATATCGGATGATTTGCAAAAGATTTGAACCGGGCCTTATACGCGCGATTTGCGCGATGGCACACGGCAATTAAGCACATGGCAATGTCAGAGGCTAATTACAGGGCTTGGAAAACTTTTGAATGTTTTTTCGGGCTCTTTTTGGAGATTTTTGGTATATGTGTTTCAAATTTCAAAAAAAAATGCGAAAATATGATCTTAAGATAAATTAAGAAATTGTAAGAATTTCAAGTAGCAAATAGTCATTGTCTTCATCCTGAACAGCAACTACATCAATGACGACGAAAATGCGTTGTTTGCCGCCCGAACGGCTCTAGTCCAGTTTAGAGGTCCATTGGACTTTTAGGGGTCCAGTCGGAAATATTAAGGGAGAATTTCGCATTTTTGTGGCCCAAAAAATTAATTCTGCAAAAACTCATCGATTTCTTACAAGGACACAGAATCCGATTCCAACGTCAGAATTGAGCTATCCTTATTTTTAACACGAGTTTCACATGAGATCACGTCATGTCAAAAAATTATTTTCAAAAACGACAAATTTGGCAAATAACGAAAAAAGTAACGGTTCACTAAGATAAATTTCAATTATCTTTTGCCAAAAATGAAAGAAAGGATAGGAATTTTTTTTAAACAAATCGAACTCTCCTTTAATATTTCCGTGGACGCTTAAAATTTTGATTGGACCCTCAAACTGGACTATGTAGAGCTGCCCGAACTTTTGTTCGAGCTGGCCAACGCCGTCCCATTTGATGCTCTTTGGGTCAATTTGAGGGTGAATTGTCCGGGTTGACACCCAAAACACCGACACTTTGAAAACCGCCATCAAAAACTTTCTACCTCCTTTTAGAACAAAAGTATAAAAATAGTAAATACTAAATACCGTATATACTCTTGTATTCCCCCCGCCTCTAGTATTCTCCCCACCTCCAGTAATCCCCCCCCC
>LDKF01000946.1:36274-49211 GCA_001026735.1 Rotylenchulus reniformis
AAATGCCAAAACCAAAAAAAACCGGGTCTCCTGTTAGAAAATTTTTCGAAAAATTTTTTCACCAAAGTCAAAAAATTGGTCAATTTCCTTAAGAAAAACTCCAAAAAAATGGTACATACATACACTAATATCTAACGAGCAAAAAAAAAATCGGGGGAAATTTCACGATTTAAGGTCTTTTCTAAAGAAATTTAAGTATTTTAGGTTAAAAAACGTTTTAAAGTATTTCATGTACATATTAGGGTGCCAGTGCCGGAAGCCCAATAGAGCATTGAGAATTTTGAAAATTTGATTTTTTTAATTTTCCCCCATTTTCTCCCCCGACTCTGTAAATTTTCGGATTGGGGAGAGGAATTCTCCCCTTGACAGCCACTGGTTACCATGTCCTGTCCATTTAATTTAATTATTGCAATACAAAAAAATTGTTATCATATATTAATTGAATTCTTACTGTAATTTCAAAAGGATGAATTTTCAACATGAACACAAATGGGATACCTTCGGGTCCAATGATCGTCTAAAAATATCACAAAATAATTCGGACGCCCATTACATTCGTTGGCTTCAATGATTGAAGGTTTGTTGAAAAACCTAAACATTTCGGGTTTTTTCAATTCAATTTTAGTTCATCATTTTCATGCTTTCCACTGTTCCTGCCTTTGTACGGCCTTTGTTTCCGCCGGGATCGTGCTCATTTTGGCCACCAACATCAGCTCGGAACACCGTCAAGAAAACCAAGCTCTACAAATATTACGGCGAAGGTTAATAATTGTATATATTGAAAATTTTTAGAAAAACCTAAACTTTTCGGGTTGAATCTCCTTTTATTTTATCGTTTTTATATAAACCTGAATTTTTAAACAAGCAGTTAAAATTATTTAAAAGCTCAGATCTCAGAATACAAATTAAATCCCATAAATATATGTAAATAGAGCTAAATTTTGAAAAACCTAAACATTTAAGCGCCATTGGTGGACCAGAACTTTGACCGGCTCTCCTGTCCTTGTGCGGCTCTCTGACTGATCCAAACAGTCTGGAAATGTCGTCCGGCCCAGGCCCAGCTCCAAATCGAAGAAGGACCGCTCGCTGATCCCGATGGTTCATTCTTATTAGGAACTTTAGGTTTTTTTGATTTCAATTCTTTTTTAGGCCCGAAATTTTCTATCTTTTTAGCTTTCTTCTAGATCTGCCTTTTTCATGATTAAACCTGAACTTCTCTCCATTTAAACCTGAATTTCCAGATTACCATTCTATTCATATTAAACCTGAACATTTTACCCATTCATTTTTTTCTTCAGTTCATCGTGCTCGAGTGTTGTTGTGCCTCGGATCTCTGTCTGCTTGTCCTGACAATCTTCCTTCTCCTCGTCCTCGATGTGCCCCCGTTGTGTGTTGCTCGGCTCCGCCGCCATCCACTGTGCTCCATACCTTCAACGGGTGTTGCGAGCCATACGGCTTCGGGCCGACCCGAATCGCTCCATCTGGCGACTTTTTGGACTCACTTTCGCCTCAATGCCATCCGCCATGATGTTTTCTATCTTGTTCAGGTTTTAAATGTAAATGAATACGTGAAAATTCATTCGAAGCTTGCTTATCAAAAAAAAAACAATTTTTTCCTAGAAACAGGCCTTCGTATTTTCCAAATCACGAAAATTCAATTAAGGTTTTAATCGAATTTGAACTTTAGGGTTCAATATATTGATTACTTTATTTTAGGATTTACATTTAAAAATCCTGAATTTTCCCTTTTAAGCGGTGCCTGTCTATGGTGGCTGCTCAAAGCGCACCCCAAGTTCTATTTTGGACCGTTGCTTCCCCTCTCTTTCATCCTTGTGCTGTCGGGAACTGGGAGAGTTGGGTGGTCATTTGGCACACCAGACATGTTCCAGGAGCTTTACGAAGTACGAAAATTGATTTTTTTTTATTAATTTTAGAATATTTATCCTTAAATTATTCAGCTCAGATACGGGATGCGCAAATTGGACTCGGAGACCCGCATCGTTGCCTCCGTGCTGGGTTTCATGTTCCCCTTCTCTGTGATGTACTACGCCCTTCACCACCATGACATTCCATTCGGCTCGCTCGCGGTCAACGGGAAGTTGATGAACCACTACCGGTGAGTACTGCTTGAATTCCTTGTTGCTTAACTTTAACATTTTTTGGAATTTTGTTGTTTTGATAAATTCAAAATATTCCAAAATCGTGAAGGGTCGGTAATGTTAGAAAAAGCAATTTTGGACATTTTTCGGTACTTCTCTAGTTTACCCCCTCNCCCCCCCCCCCCTCCTGGAAAATAAAATAATTTTTTTCTCAAATTTTACCAATCTCAGAAGGGATCAGGGGTTTTCGCACCAAGAAGTGTTCAAGGACAACTACCTGATCTGGATCTTGCTCCTCTCCTATATGATTTGGAGTTTTCGTTTCAACGATGGCATACGCTTTGATCAAACGGATGAAATGTTTGTTTTTTTGAAATCTATGAATACACAATTATTTCGGTTTTTTAGAATTGATTCTATGTCTCTAATGTTGAATGGAATGGACATTTGCCAGTCACTGGTCGTTTTTCGATATTCGATTGCCAAGAAGGTTAATCATTTTTATTTTTTGATTTATATAAGGAAATACTTCGGTTTTTCCTCAACAAAATCTTCAATTAGGAAAAGGATTTCGACGCAGATGATGAGCCGCCCCATGAAACTCCATTGCGCATCATCAATAGAGCAATGGATCGGGTGCTGACGCTGTACGCTTGTGCAACTATGTGGCACGAGACGGAAATGTCCCAGATGATCCAGTCCATATTGAAGTCAGTTCATATTCAATGGAATCAAATTGAATTTTGATCAAAATCCTTATCTAATAAGTTAAAATTGCATTTAAGATATTTGTTCTTGATTTACAAAAATAAAATGACTACTTGTTTAACCATAAATTTTTATTAATTAAAATAAAATTAAACAATTTTAACTTGCTTCACTCTAGATTGGACAAAGAACAAGCTGTTCGGTTGGCGGAGAAGAACTCGTTGGATGGGATACACTTTCGGCTAGAAAATAGCAAAATTTTATAGAAGAATTTTTATCCTTTTTCCAACAGTTCACATTTTCTTCGACGACGCATGGACGGACGACAAGGTATGCAGTCGCGTGCCAAACAAATACTTCAAACTATTGTTCGATGTGCTCATGGATCTTACACGTTCCGCTGAAATTTTTATTTTCTCCATTTTATTTGACACTCTTACAGTACGGACAACACGGAGGCGGACATGTACAGTCAGATTCTTGTGAACACACCAAGCCAAGAAGTACGTCATCGCCCATTGGTTCCAGAAGGCGGCCGATCACGTGTTCGGCTGTGTGCTCTGTGCGCCAGGGTGCATCTCACTGTTTCGCGCCTCCGCTCTGATGGACGACAACGTGTTGCACAAGTACACCAAGACAGCCACGGCACGGCACTATTCCAATATGATCAGGGCGAGGACCGGTGGCTGTCAACGATGTTGCTCAAACAGGTCGAAAAAAACATTTTAATTTTTAATCCTAAGCTTTGGCTTTTCACATCGAACCAATATCTCAGGAAGAAAAAAATTTCAAGGAGGGGGTTGAACCGATTGAGGACTTCGAGAGCAAAAAAAACTAGTTCAAATATTATTTATGGAGCCTTTTCTTTTTTTAAAGAAATTTGAGGAGCGCTTTTTGCTTAAAACAGTTTTGGAAGATATTCTAGTAATAAAAGGAGATTTTTGGTCATTATATACTTTCTTTAAAGAATTATGGCGTCGAATTAAGTTGAATCCAATTTTTTGCAATTATTTTCAAGATTCTATGATTCTAACTTATGATTTTGATACTAAAGTTTCCAAATATGGATTTTTTAATCTTTCAACAATCCCAAAATCTAACAAAAAAAAATATATTATGCTGATTCAAACTTTATCTATTAGATTTTTTCTAATTTTATTTTTATTAATCCTTTTTATTAAAGGGCTATCGCATTGAGTATCGCATCGGCTTCCGACGCAGAGACCTATGCCCCGGAGGACTTCGACGAGTTCTTCAACCAACCCCGTCGTCCAACGCAAACACGCTGAACCTGTTGGCTGATTACACGCTGGTCTCCTCAAACAACACCAGCATCTCCCGCGGCTTTACATTCTGTGCCAGATGATCGTCATCGGTTTCTCCCTGCTTGGTCCAGCCATCATCTTCACCATGCTGATCTATGCACAGGTTGATAGTTGATACATTGATGATTGATCCAGCAACCTTGTTAATATTTCCATTTTCCATCAACATTTTTGACAACACATCCTTCTTTACTCATCAGTTTTTTAATATTCTCCCTTTCCTCACTCTCCCTAAGTTGCCGCTTTAGCAATGGACTCCACCCGGGTGCTGGTGTACAACGCGGTTCCGCCGGTATGCGCCTTCATCATGTTGGCATTGCTGTTCGCCTACCAGATTGTGCTGGAGACGGTGTTCTCGCCCACCTCGATGTTTATGTTCCGCATCTTCTTTTATTAATTATCAGTTTTTATTATTTCATCTTTTCGCCTTCTCCCCATTTTTTTCCCCTTTTATTGACCCGACAAAGAATAAAACGACAATTCCTTTCACAACGGTCTGTTATCCGGTTCCGGGGCTCGAGTGAGGAGGGCATCCGCACGTTGGAGCGAACAGCAAATTTGAGTGCCCTGAGTGCGCTCCCTTCTTTGCTGATGCGCTTGAACGTGAGCATGGGGGGAGGGGTGGAAATTCACGGAATTTGATCTGATCGTCGGCACGGTTTTGAAAACAATATTTGGTCAATTTTCGTCTTCGTTTTCAGAAGCTGAAAGAGGAGGACCATGAACAGCAACAACCAAGCTCCTAATTGTGATGTCGGATGATGACGACAACGCGGATCGGGGATGACTCGGATGGAGGAGAGCCATTGCGCGGGGTCTATGAAGTCAGTCTTCCGTTTTTTTTAATTTTTATTTGCTGTCCATCCTCTCATTAAAGGCCGTGGCAATCCGGCGACTGGAGAACCTGGAGCGCCGGATCCCCATAAACAGTCGCAGTGGATGGACTACGAGTACCTGCAGACTGATGAGAAGTTGCAGCTGGGCGAGGAGATCTTTTGGGACGAGCTTGATCGACAAGTACTTGAAGGTATCCGAATAGATATGATCTGAATTATCGTTTTGAATTTTTTGGCGGGGATATTTATCTAACGATTACATTTACGATTTTTGTTATTTTTACAAAAAATTCAGATTTCTACGATATCACAATAAAAAATCGAACATTTTCTTAACATGAGTTCTAATTTTCAAAATTTTCACCGCCGAACCCCAAAATAATTTTAAATGGTAAAATTCAGAAAAAAAAAATCTGTCAAAAGCAAATATTTCCCAAAAAAATGGCCCATATTTTCAAGAAAAAATTGACTATTTCTTAAAAAAATTCCCGGCGGGACCCCCGGCGGACCACCAAGTTTTCTCAACTTATTTTCATAAGCATTTCATTCTAAAAATAGAAAATTTTGGAAAAAATTCAAATATAAAAATAGGGGAAAATCAAATATTAATTTTTCGCAATTTTTTACATAACAAATCAATATCGCTTAATGGTAAATTTCAGTGCTCGAGTCTCGTGGACCGTGAAGGAGCAGGCGGAGATTGCCCCCGGACTTGCGGCGCTGCGCAACCGCGTCGCCTTCCGAACGGACTGCTGGTGCTGGTAGTGTTCCTGCTACAGGCGTCACAGGGATGTCCTCTCCGTCAAGTTCCCGTCCTATGGTGAGTTCTCCGGCGGCCCCTATCGGGACCCTTCTTGAGTTCCGAAATTGATTAATTTGTGAGAAATGGTAAAAAAAAATTCGAGAAAACGAAATCAAAACACTTATGAATCGATAAAGAACCGGTCACTAAAAATGAACAATTCAAAATTATCCTACACCATGCATACCCTTTCCTATAGTTCGCTAAGTGAAAACAAAAATTAATTTTACAAACTAAAAATCCGGGCCTTACTAATTATTATTATTACTATGCAGATCGCCAGCAGATAGATGATTGACACAGTGCGCTACGAGCGAGCAAAAAATGCAGAAAAAATGCTGGAGAAGAAGCAGGACTGACTGAAGTGGAAGCGACACGATAAAGACACGGCTAATAGATTTGAAAATTTGCTAATTAATCCTGTAAATTAAAAATCATCATTTGTCATAATAATTTTTTCTTTACCATTGGACATTGTTAATTTTCTATCATACTGTTTTCAAATGTGACATGGGTTATTTAATCTTTTTTTTGTTGAAATTCAGTAAAACAGACCAACGCAATTCAATCGATTGCCACAAATTTCGGTCCGCAAGTTCGCACCACTCAAGCAATACCATCACCACCATGGATCCTGACGCGCCTGCGGACCCCCAACCGGCAGTTGTAAGTTCGAACTTTATATGATAGTGAACACATCAAAAATCGGCAAAGAAATCTTGGAAAAATATAGGATTGAAACATACTAGAGTTTCTACCAAAAGTTTACTGATTGGTTAAAAATTGATCGGAAACAAAAATGATTCAGACAATGTAAATTTCAATTTTTTCATAACAAATGAAAAATTTATTCAGGCTATGGAATCAGGCATAATTTCCACCTTTTTTTATTTACAATTAGGTTTTTGGTTATAATTCTACAAAGTAGGCTGGCTTTGGCCAGTTTCATCCAGTTAATTATGTACTTCGAACAAGTTACGGTCCAGTCCATCAAAGGCGTAACAAAGGGGGAGGGGAAATCCCCCCCCCCCGATTTTTTTTGTTACGCCACTGCAGTCCATCATCCTAGTTTCTTTAACAAGGAGATATAGTCATTATCATTGTGTTTTAAATGCGATTTTCGAAATCGAAATTTCGCGACATCCCTGCTCTTTATTCCTAAAAAAGTCCAACGGCGATCATTGATGTTTAACCGCCGGAAATTCCAGGGCCGGCTATTTGTATGTCAAATCAAACTTTGGAACTTTGCAACCTGTTAGGCCAAAGCTTTAAAAGCAAATATCTTCTTTTTTTCTGAATTTCCTCGAAAAAAATTCCAACAAAATTTAATGGAAATTTGAAAAAATTTTCAGGAACTTCGATTGACTAAAAAACCAAAGGATAGATTTTGTTTTTCTCTATATATTCATCTATCTTTTCTTAATGCCTTTTTCTACCAAGGGGGTGTCCTTGCCCCAAATTTCGGCCAAACCATGTTTCGGCCGAATAAAATTTCGGTCATACAGCCAAAAAGCCAATTACGGCCAACCATTGAAAACAAATTTCGGCCAAACCAAAATAAACACCATTATATGAGATGTAAGTATTTTAAGAATTTTTGCAGCATCCCGACTATGCACATGGTGGTTTGGCCGAAACTTGGTTTTTGGCTGATGGCCGAAATTTGGTAGCGCCTCCTTTCTCCTTTCATTACTTTATTTTATGATTTTTGAAAATTTGTAATGTTCAAAAAAATTTTTTAATAGCAGAAAAACAAAATGCCAAACCAAACATAAAGGACATAAAAAGTGATCAAGTTTCTTTTTGAAGATTTTTTGACCTTTTGTCTTTTTTCGAGGTTTTTGGTTTTTTATATGTCATTCAAAAGTTTAAAAACAACAAATATTTAAAACTTAAATTTACTTTAGACCAATTAGTTGATGAATTTTTTTCCTTAATTAAAAGTACTCTATTTCTAGGATTTTGCACTATATAATCCTTTATTTTTGAACTTAGCGCTTGGCGTCATTTTTCTGAAATTTTTCGAAAAACCACTCTGATATATGAGCAATCTAATAAGCTTTAGTTCGATTTGCAAGTTGACACTTTTTAAAAACGATCCAGCCCACTAAATTTTTTTCAGCCTCCCTTTTTATGTATCCTTGACCAATAAAAACACATTTCACAGCAGAACATTTTTAATTTTTCTATTTACTCCTTATTTTCGTCCTTATTTTCTTCACTTCCCTTTTCCAACTCGCAACTCCATACCAAATAGGAGGACCCTGGCCAATAGCCATCATGTCTTCATCCCCAACAGCAACAACAATGACGACGAAAATGCGTCGTTTGCCGCCCGAACTTGTGTTCGAGCTGGCCAACGCCGTCCCATTTGATGCTCGATGGGCCACCACCCGGGTTTCCTTCCTGTTTGATCGTTTTGTGTTGGCCCGCCAAACTTTTTGGCTGAAAAACATTTTGGCAAAAGTGAGCGTAGAGATCGTAGTGTGTCCGGTCATTTACGCGGCATTCATCAGATCTAAGCTAGAAAAATTTGCCTCAATTAATCGATCCATTGTACTTTCGCCTAACTTGATTGGCGTCAATTTATAAGTTGGTTTCCTGATAAACTTTTTCCAACTTATTAACGGATTACACTGCCAAGATTCCTTTAAATGTTAAATTTTATTCTTTCTGTGCTTTTTTGATCAATTTTTAATTTTGAGAAAAAACGATTCATATAATTATTAGCTCATCTTGCAAATACTTTTTTTTTAAATTTTTTGGTTTTTTAGCTTGATAGGCTGGACGAGGCCCGAGAAAGTTTGCTGGAAACAGCGGGAGGTGTTCCCGTCCATGCCCAGATGCCAAATGGGCTGCCTATGAGACAATGCTTGTTTTCGCAACTGATCAACCGTAAGTGATGGGTTGAAGGGTTGATGATGATCAATCGAAACTATTTCTCGCTAGCCTGGAGATGTTCAGTTTTGAAAGTTACCCAGGCTGGGGTCCAGACTCCAGATTGGCTAGACCCCTGACACATAACCTGGGAAGATGCTCTTGCTCTTTGTGTCTAAGACAGAGAATAAAATTAACTGAAAATGAGCCTATTTATATTTGATTGGCCAATACAAGAATCTTTATGGCCCAGATAATCACCCGTACTGGCCTTTGGCCAATTTGTGTGATTAGCAATGCAAAAATGGCCAATTCAAATGGATAGAGGCTCTTTTTAATAGCTAATTTGATGCCCTTTATATGAATTACCAAGAGCATTTTTCTAGGTTGATTTTAAGCCGAGTATCTTAACAAATAGCCCCAATTAAAAAAACGATCACAGGAAGGCATTTATATTTTTTGATAATTTTAGAAAATTTCCTCTTTATTACTTCCATAATTTTCTCACAAAAGAAGAAATGACCCGCAATTGTGTCTAATCTGATGCTTAATTCGAAGCTGGAAAAAAAGAAAATAAATCCGCCCTAAATATTCCCTCTTAAAATATATTAAATTCTTTTCGAATTTATTATTCATTTTAAGGTTTCCGGGAAATGTTGACCAATTATGCGGTTATGGATGGACTTCATCTGGATGGGCTTGGACAGGCCTTGCCTGCCGTTGATATGGCCCAATTCACCGTCCAACTTGATGCACTGCTAGCGCGCGTCCGGGGAGCATACGGGGAAACGGCGCGCATCAACGAGTTTGCCTTGTGTGAGTTGGGCGTAGGAGGTGGTTGGACTTTTAGTTTACAAACTTATTAGTGAGATATACACGAAAATATATTTTAGATGGGTTTGAAGAATTTAAAAAAAAAGTTGTAAAATGTTTGGCCTTTCATAGGTCGAATTTACATCCCAAAATATGGTGTTTTGGCGTTTTTGGCGATTAGCAAATAATGGGATGGTAAAACTATAATTACTTTCCGGGGCAATTTCGCAATTAAAAATATGTCTTGACAATTTATGTTATTGAATAGAGCATTAAATGGCTAAAAAAAGCCTAACATGGTAATGGTAAGCTCATTCTCAGATTGTGCTATTTTAAAAAAGTAATAATCAGATACCGTAATTTTGATTTTCCAACCAAAGCAATCACTTTTTTCCAAAGAAGCTCCAACCCGAATGGAATTTCCATTTTTAGCTATGCTCAATTTTTTCATCCAAATCATTTTTTACATTTTTGAGCCGCATTATAATTGATGGCGTCCGTTCTGTTGGACTCTAATCTCACAGCCCTCGTCATCTGATTTAACATTTAACCCACACTGATTTTTCAGATCTCGAAAATGAGTCGTTGTCGCTCTCCGACCAAGTTGGCAACAATATGGGCATCCCGCCTGATCAAGAACAACCTGAGCAAGATCAGTGATCTTGATCAAAACCAATGATCCATGGCACTGTTTGTTATTTTGTATTGTTGCATAAACACAATGTGGCCAAACATTTGAAAATAATCGTTTTATGTACAATTTTTAAAATAATCAGAGGGCTGAGGATTTGATCAGACTGATCTGATCAGAATAGTTAACAATTAGAGAAGACAAGGGAATGGGTCAGCAACCGAAATACTACATCAATATAGGGGGAGGTCAGCAGCCCGTGAGAGGGAACACCGGTTTCTTCCTGGATCCATATTTCCGGATTGAAATTAGGTAGGTTGGACATGGATTGGAGTTGTGATAAAAGCCTGGATTTCTGGATTGGTTTTGGATTTTTTTCTGGATTTTTGGATTCAGTCAAGGTCCGATCTCTAGGGATCATGACTCACGAAATCGTACATTTACAAATTACAATGGTAATTCGTGCGCTGGCAATTCGACCCCTTTTATTTTACGATTTTCATCATGTTGAGAAAAAATAACAAAAAAATTTTATACATGCCCATCTCTGAAAAGCTGCTGGGCTATACTCCAGTTTGTTGCCCCTATTTTTTTGAAAAAAATCAATGTCCCAAAAATGCCTCAAAATGACATCCTAGGGCCAGTTTTTAACGCTGAATCCGAATCTGACGTCACGTCCTGCGTCATCTGACGTCTTTTTGACGCTGACGTCAAAAAATTTTTTTGTAAAATCATCTAAAAATGACTTCCCGGGGGTGATTTTTGACGCTGAATCCGAATCTGACATCCATTTTAACCTAGTGCGTCATCTGACGCCACTTTTTGACGCTGACGCCGAAAATACTTTTTGTGAAGTTTCTTAGTTGTTCCATGAATATTCAAGCAAATAGATGTATTTCGCTAAAAATTGAATTATTTATATCATTATATTCCTATCATAATCATAACTCGGCTATCTATATTTTTTGTTGGAGCTTAGGCAAAGGCACGGTTCAATAGGTGCGGGCTAAGAGAATATTAATATCAATGATCGATTGCGTGCTCTTTGGCAAACATTTCTTGCTGCAAATAATCTTTAAGAATTCATTTGATGAATAAATTTTTTTGGGACAATTCGAGTCAATTTTGAGTGATCTTTTTCAAAAATAAATTAAAAATACTTATCCTTAAAATTTCGGTTTAATTTTGATACCATTAGATAGAGCACATTCGATTCTATGTATATTACATAAAATTCAGTTCGAAATAATTTTTTAAATATATTTTATTCTACATATGATGTGGAAAATAGGGACCCAAAAGCCCGTATGCGCCACCCATGATGTTTCCCTTTGCGGGCATCATATCCTTGACTTGATGGGGGAGGGAATTGAAACACTCGTATGACTAGGGTAGCACGGGGACGGGGATTTTGAAAAAATCGGGGACGGGGATTGCCGGGGATGGGCGAGTCGGGGACTGGGACGGGGATGAAAAATCGGCCGGGGACGGGGTTTTCGGGGACGGGGATGGGTGAAAAAATTTCTAAGTCTTTTCCAGAAAAAAATTTTTCCAAAATTTTTTTGAGTGTTATATATCAAAAAATTTTCAAAGCTTTATTAAAAAATAAGCATTTTTGGTTGAAGAAATTTCACTGTATGAGGTGCCGGCGGTCCCGATAGGGGCCGCCGGAGAAATTTTTGAAATTTTAGACACTTTTTCTTTTAAAAAATTGCTTAATTTTTATGTCCTTTTCTGTTACTTCTGTTTGAAAATTAAAGAATTAATTATCATCATTCTAAAAAAAGTTTTTCTGATCTTTTTTGTTATTTTAATGTATTTTATTGTTTATTCTAGGGGTGTATTTTGGTCTGGGACCTCATCTTTAGGGGTGTATTTTAGTAATTTTAATTTTAGCCGTCCAGCATAATATTTCCTATACATCATAATTTTGAATATAAAAAAATTTTGGTTCGCTAATGAATAAAAAAAATTCTTTTTAGTATTTTTTGTCTGATAAATAGTGTTAAAAAATAATTTCGTCCACCGGNATGACATTTCTGACTGATTGTTATGCAAATTTTCTCCCTCAAAATATTTTCTCCCTCAAAAAATGGAGTCGAAAAATAGTACCCCCCTCTTCAAAACTGAGGTTGAAATACAAATTCCCCCCCCCCTGCAATAGACCCCCCTCTGGAGGGGGGTTGAAAAATAAATCCCCCGGGGGGTCTAATACAGGAAATACGGTAGGTATGTGGAGACGGGAATTGAACTCGCGACCTCACTGCCAATAAACCAGCGAGCTATGGACACTATGGTTGCTCGTCCACCAAATTCCCTCAACTGTTGGGTCCAAAATGGTATCTTTAGGGGTGCATTTTCATCCCCGAATCCCCGCGGGGATGAGGGTCGGGGATGGGATCGTCGGGGACGGGGATGAGGCCCAAAAAAGTCGGGGGATATCCCCCCCCGCATGCTACCCTACGTATGACACATCATGCGCCTGCGTATGATAAATCTGCTACCGCTCTCAATATTGAAAATCTGAATATCGAATAGGGTAAAATTGTCCCAATATCGAATCTACCAAAAAACGTCCGAATATCGAAAATTTGAATATCGAAAATTTGAATATCGAATAGGGTAAAATTCGTCCCAATATCGAATCTATCAAAAAACGTCCGAATATCGAAAATTTGAATATCGAAAATTTGAATATCGAATAGGGTAAAATTCGTCCAAATATCGAAGTTACTTACCTAATATGTATTACCTAAATATCGAAAAAAAACAATCAACAGTAAATGTGATCCAAATTGAGCGAAGAGTGGGAACCGGAAGTGATGGGGACGGAAGGACTTTTTTTT
>LDKF01000947.1:2070-63326 GCA_001026735.1 Rotylenchulus reniformis
ATTTCGCTTTTTATGTTTTAAATCCAAAGAAGGCACGGATGTGGCTATCGGTAACCAGATTTGAAGAAGTGGATTGTCACCTTGTCACCGAGTCGGGGCTTGGTGGTTCCGGGAAAATGCAACGATAACAAGGACATCTCTGCATGAAAGGTATGAAAATGTTAGATTGCAAGGTCCAATAATTTAATGGAATTTTTAGAGTTTATTAAATTAGAAAAAAATTACCGATCCGTTATTGTAGACTGTCAATTGTCCCTCCCAGCCTAATGCACTACCGGACACCAAAGGCTTTCCGGTCAAAACACAGGCATCGTTGATCAAATATCTTGGGAAGAAGTATTAAATTTAAAAATAATGGTAAAATAAAAAATAGCAATAAGAACCTAGTCGCAACATTATCCGAACAATCAGCAATAACATCCTAAAGCTCCATGCTTAGTATTCATAAAAATTTAAGGATTAACTCACATATTCCTGGAAAATTTGGAGGGCATTTTGACTCGACAATAGCATATTGTGCGCTACAACATCAGCCTTCTCGTTAATCCTGAAATTAAAAGGATGAAAAAATCCTCATAAACCAATCGACCTGAGCAGCGACTCTTTGAGGGAATCAGCTTTTGGCCTACCGACCCGATGCTCGTCGTGTAAGGTCTGCCGATGCAAATTGTCAATGGACACAGTCTAAATCCGGAAATAGGATTAAATTTATAAATATTTACTTACATCATGGTCGACAACCCCAATTCGTCCTATGCCCGCGGCGACCAAATACATAGAAACGGGACATCCCAGTCCGCCAGCACCCACAATGAGCACTGAAATTGAAAAATCTAAATTTTAATTGAAAAATAAAAAAAAAATCGGACCTTTGACATTTCGAATCCGTTCTTGTCCTTAATTTTGTTTTGTAAATCTAAAAATTTATCGATGAAAATAACCTGAAGGTCCGATGCCTTTGAGCATCAACTGTCTGCTGAAGCGAGCAATTTCCTCCCTGCTCAGTGTGTGTTGTATTGGCGATGAACCGGCCACAGGCATTTGAGCGGATGGCATTAAAAGGTGATTTGCTTTGAAGAAATGGTCGTCGAATTGAGAATGAAGTTGTTAATAGAAAAAATAAATATACCGTATTCTCTCTAATATAAGGCCTCTCTCTATTATAAGGCCCCTCTCTAATATAAGGCCCCCCTTCGAAGGTGTTCGAAAAATATAAGGCCTCTCTCCATTAGAAGGCCCCTCTCTATTATAAGACCCTACTTATGGGAGTGACCAATGACCATATATTACCCGAAGTGAAATGAAATTGAAAATAACATTTGAAATTAAAAAATGAAGAACGGTATTTCAATAAATGTTGTCCATGATCCAACTTTTTCAGAGATGATCTGATCCTGATCCAGGTAGCTGGACTATCAAAAATGATCTGATCTGATCCGACCCCCGAGATCGGGATCAGATCAGATCAGATTACACTGATCAGAGCATTACGGATCACCAATAAATGATCCAACTGAAACTTCCTGTTTGAAAAAATGAGGCAATTTCCAAATAATGGCTTATAACTTTGGTGGGAGAGATTTCAAGGTAGAGATGAGCAAAAAAACTGTCTTTTCTTTTTTTTAAATTTGACTACAGTAAAAATGTTTTTTCAACCCTGTAGTGGGAATTATGAAAAGCCTCTGAAACGAAAATCGAATTACAAAACGCAGACAATGAAACATCGGAAAGTGCGGAATTCGGTCTTTCGTAAACCGCTGTTATGTAGTTAGCGCGGCCATAAGCAGACACATTCCCTTTTCCTTTTGCCGCTTTGTTTTTTCTCATGCTCTTTTTCTCTACCATGTGTTCTCTCTCATTTTCTGCTTCTTTTCGCAAGTAGAACTGAGAAGATACTTTCTTTTCAGTGGCGTTTGCTAGTGCATTTCCTCGGCCAACTTCAGGGCAAAAAAATCATTTCCACTGTAGACACTTTTTTCTTAAGAAAGTTGGTAATTTTAAGAAAATTTTTGTGAGCTGCTTAAGAAATTTTCCAATTTTCAGAAAATGATGTCAAAATTTGTATATTTAGATCAGATCAGATAAGGTATCGATCATAATTTGGTGGATCAGGACAACACTGATTTCAACTCAAAAAAAATTTCTTCAGGGAAAATTCTGAAAATTCTCGGGAAAAAAAATTAATATCTTGAATTGAAATCAATTGAATAATGAATTAATTTTTCGAAAATACATCTTTGAAAAATATAAGGCCTCTCTCTATTATAAGGTCCCTCTCTAATATAAGGCCCCCCTTCGAAGGTGTTCGAAAAATATAAGGCCTAGGCCTTATATTAGAGAGAATACGGTAATTAATTAATCTGGTCAGAAGATTAGCAATTTGAAACGAAAGATGAAATTAAATACATACTTACAATAACTAAAATTGAGTGAAAATGTACTTTTTGTTAAAAATAAAAAAAGTGCAACATTGGTTACTGTAAAATTGTTCTTTCTACCTAAAAGTTAGGAATGGATTTTTTATTTGAAACGAAAAAAAGTATTCGATGAAACGAGAGAATGCTCATGAAAAAGTGTTGAAGAAAACGAAAAGAGTGCTCATGAAAAAGAAGTGCTCAATGGTACTGTAGCACGTCCTCTAACTTTTGGGTAGAAAAAACAATACTTAGAGTAAGCGTTAATGATATAATCTGTAGCAAAGTGGAAGTGCCTTGTTTTCGCATCATCAGCACGAATAAAAAGCATTCAAAAATGGCAGTGAATCGATTCGGAACTTTGATTCTTTAGGGGGGAATTGTGTGCTCTTTTTCTCATCAGCGTTCCTCCGCCCTTCCCCGTCCACTTTTTACTCGTCACCACTCCACGATCCCCAGCTCATTCGTCGTTCGGCCGGCCGTTGCGACCACAGCCCTTTTGCTCACAGCTCTTTTGGATCAAACACCAACAATAAACACACAGAAGAGAAGGGGAGAGGGACCAAAGGCATAGAAAGCAAAGGCTTGGACGGAGGAAAGAGAGGGAGCGAGGAGGACGGGGGAACACGGGCCAGGCCCCCTCCCTCAATTCTTTTCACACACACACATGGGGAATACACCCTCCACTCGCTCAAAATTCACCGACAAACAATCCCCCCGATGATCAATGATCGTCGTCCTAAAAAATGTGAATGAAAAGGCAGAAGAAAGGAATAATGGATAATGTGGATATGGCTTTAGGTTTCCATTCTTTAAAATATGTACATCATCAATACATAACATACATAGTGAATGGTGAAGAGTTGGCTTAAAATATTAGGGCACAGGAGGGAGGAGATGGAAATGGGCACATTTTAAAACAGGAGCAGGAGGTATCAAAAAAAGAAATGAAAATGATAATTAATATGTATGTATTAATGGACGGAAGGAAGGATTGATACTAAAACTGATAATAATGATTAATGATAAGTGGTAACATATTTTTGAGGGGGAACTTCATTAAGTTTAAGTCAATAAAAAGGAACAAATTAAAAATTCTTTACAGTATAACAAATCTTTCGTTATGATCTTATGATATTTTTATCTGATCTCTTGAAATATACTGTAATCGAAAATACACGTGTGATTATGAATATAAAAAATATTTTTGTGGAGAAAAAACAGAAAACTTTTGATTTTTGATTATTTAAGCTTATACATAATTCCCCAATCAATGTGACCAATGGCATCTTTCAATGCCTTTGCTTGGGAAAGCTTTTTCTTTGGCCAATTGGAAAGAAAGGAGGCCGAACGGCTGCTTGCCAACTCCGATATTGGAACATTTCTGATAAGGGAGTCCAGCACAATGGGATGTTATTCTATCTGTGTTAAAAGTAAACATTAATGAAAATTATTCTGATAAAATAAAATGTTTTTAAGTTGCCGAGAGCCAATTCCACAATTATTTGATTGAAAAATTGGAGAGCCAAGGCAGGAATGGTGCAGCGCAATATAAGGTACATAGATTGGTAGATCAAAAATAAAATAAATACTAAAATAAAATAAATACTTTTTTAGTATTTGATATTTAAGCAAATATTTTTTTAGTATTTGGTATTTAAGCAAATATTTTTTCCGCTAAATTTTTAGTTAATTTTCTAGATTTCGACCCAAATTTTTGCGGGCCTACCAGAATTGATCAATCATTTTAAAGTGAACAATTTAACGATGGATCCCGCACCAATCAAACTCCTGAGACCGTTGGAAAAGGCACCTTTGGAGAAAGTGATCGCCAAATACAATTTTGACGGGGAACGCATCAGCGATTTGCCCTTTGAACGGGGGGAATTGCTCGAGGTACTGGGGAAACCCGAAGGATGGTGGTGGGTCGCCAGGAACAGCCTGGGCGACACCGGACTGATTCCCGCAAACCGAGTCAAGTCGGTAAGTCCATACATATTAAATGCCATACATATTTTTTACCTTTTTTATTTTACTAAATTTTCTGATAATTTTATATTAAAATCGCAAAGAATTGAGTCTAATTTACATTGAGTCTAATTACACTAATTTACATGGAACATTAAATAATAAGAGTAAAAAATGAAATAAATTTTTAGATTCCACGCCTCCTGCTTATTACTTGCAAAATTGATTGTCAGTCAGATTTATAAAAAAAATTCTCAACTATCGGGATCCATTGATTAAAGATAAATTAGGATAATTTTTTTAATATTGGTTGCTCACTAAGCAATTTTTACAAATTTCACTTTTTTACAGTGCGAATGTGGGGACGAATTGAGCATAATGAACCCAAGTACAAACAGCGGAAGTGGTGGGTCTGGAGAGGGCGACAGAAAAAGGGAAAGTGTCAATTCTGTGAAGAGCACCGAAGCAGAAAGGACGACATTTACCGCTGTTGGAGGGCAACAGTTGCGGCCCAACTCTTGGGTCAAAGTCAAGGTCCCTAGGATACCAAGCATATATGACGCTGATGCGCTGACCATAAAGGTAATAAAAATATTATTTATTTTTTGAGTTTTCGGCTTTTATTTTTTTTAATTATCGACATATAATTTTTTTTAATGCTGAGCATGGGATTGAATGTCTATGCCATGGATTTATAAGAGCATATGTATATTAAAAAAAAGATTCTAAAATTTTCCCACAAATTTTATTTTTTAATGTAAATGCTTAAATCTAAAACATTAATTCTAAATTTCAAAGGATATCAAATATATTAACTTCAAGTAAATTTATCTTTTCCAGAGTGGCCAATTCCTTTTTCTCCAAGAAATTTTGCCCAATGGGATGTGCCGCGGAACTGATGGAACTAAGACCGGGTTCTTCCCCATTACTTATGTTGAGCCAGCAAATTTGAAGGAAGCCGGCGAAGTCCCGTGGAATCCTTCGCTAGCAAATGGAAATTAATTTTTCATTTTTGTTCCATAATCCGCCTTAATTTTTATTTATGATCTCTCTTCCCTATTTGAAGCCTTTACCAACTTTTAAATTCATTTCATTTACATAATTCTAGAAATTTAGCGCGGCCTTATATTTCATTCCTATAATTGATATTTAAAATTTCATTTCAGAATTTGCCAAATTTCACTCCAATAAATTTATGAATCTTACCTCGAACTAATTTTACACATTCAATACTTTTGGCCATATAAATAATTATTTTTCCCATTCATAATCATTAAAAAATCAGCATTTAATTAAAGAATAAAATGGTGCCGGCCGATTTTGAGTACATTACTGCCAATGTGGCTGGCCCAGGAATGGACTCGAAATTGTTGGACGAGGATTTTGAGGGATGCCAATGCTTAGGGGAGTGCACTTCGGCCGGGGGCTGTGGCTGTTTACCCGGAGGAAAAGTGAGAATTTAAACTTTTGGAATTAATAATATTTTAATTTTTCAGGATAATTATGATTTGAGCACAGGCAAATTCAGCCATGAATCCGATTCGGAGCATGTTCATTTGGAATGTCATCAGGTAGGCAAAGAACAATTTTTGAAAGGGAAATGATAAAGGATGGCTTTAAAAAAGTAAAAAATTATTCTCCTATTATAATTCATTTTTTAAACAAGTATCGAGTTTTAAGTTTGCTTACAAATATTAACAATGCAAATTTACCCATATTTGAATTAAAAATAATAATACCGTACTCAATCTAACAGAACTGCAATTGTGCTTGGGATCCGGAAAAGTGTGCCAATCGACGAATTCAGTATGGAGTAAAAGTGCCGGTCAAAATCGCTCCTTGCGCAGGCGGAAAAGGGCTCGGAGTGTTCGCCACAGATTTGATCGAAGCGGGCCAGTTTGTGGTGGAATATGTTGGGGAGGTGCTTGGAGAGAAGGAAGCCAAGCGGAGGCTGGAACGACTAAGGCACGATGAGCACAATTACCTTTTCACCATCCGGGAATACATCCGAGGTGATTGGGGAAGAGGCATTGATCGGGTTATCCAAGAGCGGAAGCCAATCAATGATCAGAATATTTAGAGGAGGGAACTGGTGATTGAATGTTTAAGATTGAGTTTAATGGGATATAAAAATGATCCGAGATTTTGAACCAGGAGAATGCCGATTGACTTTTATCGATGCCAGACACAGGGGCAACCTGTCCCGGTTCATCAACCACAGCTGTGAACCAAACATGGCACTTCAGGTCTTCCGCTTGGGCCGACAAAGTCCTTCGCTTGCGATGTTTGCGGCCCGAGACATCCAACCTGGTCANGTATTAATGGACGGAAGGAAGGATTGATACTAAAACTGATAATAATGATTAATGATAAGTGGTAACATATTTTTGAGGGGGAACTTCATTAAGTTTAAGTCAATAAAAAGGAACAAATTAAAAATTCTTTACAGTATAACAAATCTTTCGTTATGATCTTATGATATTTTTATCTGATCTCTTGAAATATACTGTAATCGAAAATACACGTGTGATTATGAATATAAAAAATATTTTTGTGGAGAAAAAACAGAAAACTTTTGATTTTTGATTATTTAAGCTTATACATAATTCCCCAATCAATGTGACCAATGGCATCTTTCAATGCCTTTGCTTGGGAAAGCTTTTTCTTTGGCCAATTGGAAAGAAAGGAGGCCGAACGGCTGCTTGCCAACTCCGATATTGGAACATTTCTGATAAGGGAGTCCAGCACAATGGGATGTTATTCTATCTGTGTTAAAAGTAAACATTAATGAAAATTATTCTGATAAAATAAAATGTTTTTAAGTTGCCGAGAGCCAATTCCACAATTATTTGATTGAAAAATTGGAGAGCCAAGGCAGGAATGGTGCAGCGCAATATAAGGTACATAGATTGGTAGATCAAAAATAAAATAAATACTAAAATAAAATAAATACTTTTTTAGTATTTGATATTTAAGCAAATATTTTTTTAGTATTTGGTATTTAAGCAAATATTTTTTCCGCTAAATTTTTAGTTAATTTTCTAGATTTCGACCCAAATTTTTGCGGGCCTACCAGAATTGATCAATCATTTTAAAGTGAACAATTTAACGATGGATCCCGCACCAATCAAACTCCTGAGACCGTTGGAAAAGGCACCTTTGGAGAAAGTGATCGCCAAATACAATTTTGACGGGGAACGCATCAGCGATTTGCCCTTTGAACGGGGGGAATTGCTCGAGGTACTGGGGAAACCCGAAGGATGGTGGTGGGTCGCCAGGAACAGCCTGGGCGACACCGGACTGATTCCCGCAAACCGAGTCAAGTCGGTAAGTCCATACATATTAAATGCCATACATATTTTTTACCTTTTTTATTTTACTAAATTTTCTGATAATTTTATATTAAAATCGCAAAGAATTGAGTCTAATTTACATTGAGTCTAATTACACTAATTTACATGGAACATTAAATAATAAGAGTAAAAAATGAAATAAATTTTTAGATTCCACGCCTCCTGCTTATTACTTGCAAAATTGATTGTCAGTCAGATTTATAAAAAAAATTCTCAACTATCGGGATCCATTGATTAAAGATAAATTAGGATAATTTTTTTAATATTGGTTGCTCACTAAGCAATTTTTACAAATTTCACTTTTTTACAGTGCGAATGTGGGGACGAATTGAGCATAATGAACCCAAGTACAAACAGCGGAAGTGGTGGGTCTGGAGAGGGCGACAGAAAAAGGGAAAGTGTCAATTCTGTGAAGAGCACCGAAGCAGAAAGGACGACATTTACCGCTGTTGGAGGGCAACAGTTGCGGCCCAACTCTTGGGTCAAAGTCAAGGTCCCTAGGATACCAAGCATATATGACGCTGATGCGCTGACCATAAAGGTAATAAAAATATTATTTATTTTTTGAGTTTTCGGCTTTTATTTTTTTTAATTATCGACATATAATTTTTTTTAATGCTGAGCATGGGATTGAATGTCTATGCCATGGATTTATAAGAGCATATGTATATTAAAAAAAAGATTCTAAAATTTTCCCACAAATTTTATTTTTTAATGTAAATGCTTAAATCTAAAACATTAATTCTAAATTTCAAAGGATATCAAATATATTAACTTCAAGTAAATTTATCTTTTCCAGAGTGGCCAATTCCTTTTTCTCCAAGAAATTTTGCCCAATGGGATGTGCCGCGGAACTGATGGAACTAAGACCGGGTTCTTCCCCATTACTTATGTTGAGCCAGCAAATTTGAAGGAAGCCGGCGAAGTCCCGTGGAATCCTTCGCTAGCAAATGGAAATTAATTTTTCATTTTTGTTCCATAATCCG
The DNA here is from genome assembly GCA_001026735.1 of Rotylenchulus reniformis. Lineage (NCBI taxonomy): Eukaryota > Metazoa > Nematoda > Chromadorea > Rhabditida > Hoplolaimidae > Rotylenchulus > Rotylenchulus reniformis. The sequence goes on from LDKF01000947.1 coordinate 10,792, forward strand.
CCTTAATTTTTATTTATGATCTCTCTTCCCTATTTGAAGCCTTTACCAACTTTTAAATTCATTTCATTTACATAATTCTAGAAATTTAGCGCGGCCTTATATTTCATTCCTATAATTGATATTTAAAATTTCATTTCAGAATTTGCCAAATTTCACTCCAATAAATTTATGAATCTTACCTCGAACTAATTTTACACATTCAATACTTTTGGCCATATAAATAATTATTTTTCCCATTCATAATCATTAAAAAATCAGCATTTAATTAAAGAATAAAATGGTGCCGGCCGATTTTGAGTACATTACTGCCAATGTGGCTGGCCCAGGAATGGACTCGAAATTGTTGGACGAGGATTTTGAGGGATGCCAATGCTTAGGGGAGTGCACTTCGGCCGGGGGCTGTGGCTGTTTACCCGGAGGAAAAGTGAGAATTTAAACTTTTGGAATTAATAATATTTTAATTTTTCAGGATAATTATGATTTGAGCACAGGCAAATTCAGCCATGAATCCGATTCGGAGCATGTTCATTTGGAATGTCATCAGGTAGGCAAAGAACAATTTTTGAAAGGGAAATGATAAAGGATGGCTTTAAAAAAGTAAAAAATTATTCTCCTATTATAATTCATTTTTTAAACAAGTATCGAGTTTTAAGTTTGCTTACAAATATTAACAATGCAAATTTACCCATATTTGAATTAAAAATAATAATACCGTACTCAATCTAACAGAACTGCAATTGTGCTTGGGATCCGGAAAAGTGTGCCAATCGACGAATTCAGTATGGAGTAAAAGTGCCGGTCAAAATCGCTCCTTGCGCAGGCGGAAAAGGGCTCGGAGTGTTCGCCACAGATTTGATCGAAGCGGGCCAGTTTGTGGTGGAATATGTTGGGGAGGTGCTTGGAGAGAAGGAAGCCAAGCGGAGGCTGGAACGACTAAGGCACGATGAGCACAATTACCTTTTCACCATCCGGGAATACATCCGAGGTGATTGGGGAAGAGGCATTGATCGGGTTATCCAAGAGCGGAAGCCAATCAATGATCAGAATATTTAGAGGAGGGAACTGGTGATTGAATGTTTAAGATTGAGTTTAATGGGATATAAAAATGATCCGAGATTTTGAACCAGGAGAATGCCGATTGACTTTTATCGATGCCAGACACAGGGGCAACCTGTCCCGGTTCATCAACCACAGCTGTGAACCAAACATGGCACTTCAGGTCTTCCGCTTGGGCCGACAAAGTCCTTCGCTTGCGATGTTTGCGGCCCGAGACATCCAACCTGGTCATTGTCATTTTTGATCAATTTTCCGGAATGATTGTATTGTATTGTATTTATTTGCCACTAGGGCGACGATCAAATTTTTCAAATTTCAAAAAAAAAAAGATCAAATTTTTCAGGCGAAGAGTTGTCGTATAGCTACGGGTTTCTTAGCGGTTCCGACGGCGCTTTCTCTGCAAAAACATGCTTGTGCGGGGCTCCTTCCTGCCAGGGGCGGCTCCCCTCGGCATCTACAATTTGATGTGATTGTTCTACACAGAACTCGTTCATCTCATCATCGATGTACCAGATCATAGTGATGGGTGGCGGTGGTGGGCATCATCCTCATTTTCAGCCCCATTCCCTCGCCATTTGATTATTTCTCCGGTATCCGCGCAACAGAATTGTCATCCGAAAGCCAATGTGTCCAATTATTTTGTCATTCCCTCTTCCTCCCCTGATCACAATTGTTCCTCCTCGTCACAATTAGCGTTGCCTGAGAGATGGGCCTCCTAAATTGCTCTATAAATTGTCAGCGAATCCATCGTTTGCTCTGCCACAAATTTCTTGCTGGTCCAATGGTGCCAATAAAAAATTCGCTCCGATCAATTTCGTCGTTTGTTTTGTCGTTTTTGTTCTTTGTCGGTTTCGGCACGGGAGCGCCCGGTACGCCGGGTATTACGCCCATACCGATGGAGCTGTTGAACCCGAGACTGACCGAATTCAAGCGAATAGATTCCTCGGGCGATGACCAGATCACCTTCTCCGAGTTTCTGCTCAGCGATCGTAAGATTTTTGGTGATTGGATAGATTTTTAGATTATTTTTATGGTCGAAAGGGCCGTGGATGGAGACGATGTCGCGCAGATTCCACACGATTGATGCCAACTCGGATGGACGCGTGACGCGGAGGGAGTACGATGCGTTCTTCCGGGGTCGGGATGAGGAGCAGGAGCGGCAGAGGAACCAGGCGAACAATTTTTTCAAGCAATTGGTGGGTAAATGAAAATGTTTTTGTTTTCGAAGCAATTCCTTGTGTTAGCTATCTTTTTCTGCCATAACATAAATCTTTCCCTTGGGCATTTCCTCTATACTTTCTTCCAATCGGTCCAACCAATCAATAATTTTCGGATCTAAACAATGTTTTCATTTTATCCAAAAAATTATCCATTTTTCGGTTAATTTCCCTCACTCATCAGACAGTAACGGTCGGACCGATTGTGGAAAGGGAGCAGGAAGGAGATGCCCAAAACGGATCCAGTCGAATGCGCTATTTTCGGGCGGGATCCCGCAAGTACGCCGCCATAACGCATGTAAGACCAAGAAACATAGGGATCGAAATTCGAAACCCACTTGGTAAACGCTGATTTTTTTGTTCACCAAAAATCTAAAAACCAACTTCATGGGTCGATTTCGAAACTCCGGATTCTACGAATCTAGTTCATTGGGTAGACCTTGAAAACCATACCATCATCCTATATTTCGGACTTATTCCTTTTCTCATTCAAGGGCACCGGCCTGTTTCCTCCTCCCTCCTCCGCCCCTTCGTCCTCCGTGGACTTGCCCCCGTCGCTGTTCCGGGACCATGACCATCACTTCCACAACATTTTCCAGTCCCACCCCCAATTCCTGCTCCCCTCATCCCCATCAATGCTGGGCCCCCATCAAGTAAGTTATGGGATTTTATACTTGGGAAAATGGAAATTTAGCCCGATGGGAGATCTTCAGAACAACAGTCGACCTCTTCCGGCGGACCGGCACAAGCAGTTCAGCAAAGAGAAAGAGCGTTGAAGAATGAAGGGCCACCAGGACAAATTTAATGCAATTGATGATGGATGCGCCGGTAAATATATATTCTCCGATTTTATGATCTGAATATTTTATGGTCAGAAAAAAATTCAGAAAAATTTGCTTTTCTTGTAATGATAATCTCTCGTAAAATAAAATGATATCATTATTTTACCAATTCCCAAGAAGTGTATAACATAAATATTTGACCAAAAAGAGGGAGCTATTTTCATCGTATGATCCCTTTACAAGCCCTTTTTCCGCCTCCAGAAGGGGGTCATGACAATTCGTACAAATACAATTCGTACATTGGCAATTCGTACACAGTGGCAATTCGAACACGTGTAATTCGTACACTCGACAATTCGTACATTTACAATTCGTACACTATATAAAAATAATAATATAATATAAAATGTTTGTCATCTCTTTTGAATGAATTTAAATATACAAAAACATCATTTTCCTTGCCCCCATCAAAGTGTTAATCCATGACCGATGCAAAAAATGTTAACATGGATATTAATCCAATGTGTCAATCATTCAATCAAAGGAGCAATTGCTCTAAAGTTTTTAATGAAAATTATAAATAGTAGGTGCAAATCCATCATTCCCATTTTACTCATATCCCCATCGAATCTTATTTTATTTAGTTTATTCTAAAATAAATTTTTCAAAATTTAAGAAAAAATGGCAAATATCATCAAAAGGTATTCCTGTGAGGGTGACTCAACCACATATTTGTGCACCATCGGCTGTGAACATCGAAGCCCAGCAAATTCGCAGCGGAATCCAACAAGCTGATTTTTGCTGGAATATTTTTTGTCACAAATTTGTAAAATTTAATTTTTCTTGTTTTTTAATTGTTTTTTCATTAAAAATTGTTTTTTATTAAATTGTTTTTTCATTAAAAATGATTTTTATATAGTGTACGAATTGTAAGTGTACGAATTGCCAATGTACGAATTGTATTTGTACGAATTGTCAGCGACCCCTCCAGAAGTGTGTTCCTTGACCATTCTTTGGAAAAATGCGATAGCAAAAATTGGACATTGACCTAGCAATAATAATAAGGACATGCAATTGATATGATAATGATAAAGGAAAGTGATCGATGGATGGGGACAAATTGACATTGATAGGGAAAGTTTGGAGGGGAGGACCGAAAACAGCGGCAGAGAGCGATCACGATCACTTTTGTGTTTGGGGACCCAAACTCCTCAAACACCTTCACAAATTATTATGTCGGTCCCATTCTCTTCCGACGAATTTTTGCTCAAACGCTCGCTGTTCAGCTCCATTTTCGGGGTTGCAAATCGATTAAGGCAGACAAACCGGACATCAGCAACTGAAGCGCCGCCGGGACCATCTGTTTGCGATCAATTTGGTGCGATTTTTAGTCTTTTTAGGGAGAATCCTTAGTTTAACAGGGATTCGGGGGTTTTTCAGACCCAAAAGATATGAGAATGATTTATTTCGAGGTTTTCCAAAAACTCAAGAGAAAAGATTGGGATAATCAGAGATATAATTTAAGGAGATAAAAAGGCTCGTGACTTTTTGGATATTTCGATTATCCTCTGATGAGTTTCTCTTTCCTCTCTTCACATTACTGTATCACCCTAATAAGCTTAACAAAAAATCATGTTTCCTATCTCTAGAGACTTCTTTTCCTTAATATTTCACAATTCTCATTTAGACGAGACTGAACAGCCGTGTTCCTCGAGCCGACTCGCCGATCCCGAGTACGCCACTCTCGTCCCGGTCCCACTCGCATTCCCGCACTCGCCAGCCTACTCGCCGACCTCACAGCTTGGCCACCAACTCGCCGATTCACTCGCTTTTGGCGACAACGGAGCAGCGGCGACTCAAAGAGAGCCGGCGATCACGAAGGAGCAAATTTACGCGGAAATTGTGCGCGAGTGTGAGCAGTTGGAACAACGGGGTCCAAACCCAGACGACGAAATGGGACGAAAACAGCAGAAACATCAGCAAAGGACCCCAGAAGTGGTGGGTTCATTTGGGCCAAAATCTCGGAAACAGCAGCAGGAGGGAAGGATCCTTCTCCTCAATCAACCAGAGAATAGGGTGTGTTACCTTTGCGGCATATTTGTTATACAACGCAACTTGAAAAAAGATCATGATAAAAAAAGACAAATATTGTTGTAAAATGAACCGAAAAAACATTTAAATTGGGCCACTATGGGACAAGTTATGGCCAACAACACAAAAAGCTATGGCCAACACCAACATCACAAAAAGCTATGCTCAGGTCACATGCTGCGCATGTGACCTGACAGAACTATTATTTTGACCACATTTTTAAAATTAAAGAATGGGCTGCAAATGTGATCCATCTTGACATTCAGTAATGACTGGCCCTTTCCACAAAAATATGACTGGTCCTTGTCTTTGTCAAGATCATTCGAATTCGCTCTCTAAAGGCGCACTTTTTCCGTGGGAAAGACAAGTGTCGGTTAGGGAAAGAACCCACCATTTTCCGATTAGATCTCGGCTGCTTTACCTTGTCCCAATCCGCCGACCATCGAGGATGTGTCCGATGGGAATTTGGAGGAGTTGGGCAGAAGGGTGGTTGATGAGGTGCACCACCAGCATCAGCAACACAACATTCACCAGCTCCGATCATCGCTCGGCCACGTCATGGGCGGCGGATTTTCGGTTGATCTGGAGAAGCTGGTCAAGGCAAGATCGTGGTAAGAAATGCAGAACTGATCAAGATGGGATTTTGAGGTTGTTGCCACATATGTGATGAGAGAGTTGAAGGGCGCGGGAGCAATGGAGACGGCAAAGATGAAGAGAACGATGACAGTGAGGGAGACAGAAAAACAACAAACAGCAGAAGTACCAAGGACAAGGATGGACGATGAGAAGGAGGAGGACAACCATGATGGGGATGGGGAGGACGAAAGTGCCGAACAGATACTGGAACGGAAGCGGGAACAGGTAGATAAATCCCTGGTACCCTTTTTGGAATGGGAGGTTTGAAACAGCTCGCAGAAAGGGGAAACCATGTTCACAACCCGATGTATATGTTGTAGCCGATTCTGAATTTCAGCCTATTCTGAATCTGCGGCCAAACATCCGCTGATCGATCGAGAACCGAACATCAAAAACATTAGTTTGGGGGGTCTACAACATATTCTGAAAGTTTCAAANAAACCATACCATCATCCTATATTTCGGACTTATTCCTTTTCTCATTCAAGGGCACCGGCCTGTTTCCTCCTCCCTCCTCCGCCCCTTCGTCCTCCGTGGACTTGCCCCCGTCGCTGTTCCGGGACCATGACCATCACTTCCACAACATTTTCCAGTCCCACCCCCAATTCCTGCTCCCCTCATCCCCATCAATGCTGGGCCCCCATCAAGTAAGTTATGGGATTTTATACTTGGGAAAATGGAAATTTAGCCCGATGGGAGATCTTCAGAACAACAGTCGACCTCTTCCGGCGGACCGGCACAAGCAGTTCAGCAAAGAGAAAGAGCGTTGAAGAATGAAGGGCCACCAGGACAAATTTAATGCAATTGATGATGGATGCGCCGGTAAATATATATTCTCCGATTTTATGATCTGAATATTTTATGGTCAGAAAAAAATTCAGAAAAATTTGCTTTTCTTGTAATGATAATCTCTCGTAAAATAAAATGATATCATTATTTTACCAATTCCCAAGAAGTGTATAACATAAATATTTGACCAAAAAGAGGGAGCTATTTTCATCGTATGATCCCTTTACAAGCCCTTTTTCCGCCTCCAGAAGGGGGTCATGACAATTCGTACAAATACAATTCGTACATTGGCAATTCGTACACAGTGGCAATTCGAACACGTGTAATTCGTACACTCGACAATTCGTACATTTACAATTCGTACACTATATAAAAATAATAATATAATATAAAATGTTTGTCATCTCTTTTGAATGAATTTAAATATACAAAAACATCATTTTCCTTGCCCCCATCAAAGTGTTAATCCATGACCGATGCAAAAAATGTTAACATGGATATTAATCCAATGTGTCAATCATTCAATCAAAGGAGCAATTGCTCTAAAGTTTTTAATGAAAATTATAAATAGTAGGTGCAAATCCATCATTCCCATTTTACTCATATCCCCATCGAATCTTATTTTATTTAGTTTATTCTAAAATAAATTTTTCAAAATTTAAGAAAAAATGGCAAATATCATCAAAAGGTATTCCTGTGAGGGTGACTCAACCACATATTTGTGCACCATCGGCTGTGAACATCGAAGCCCAGCAAATTCGCAGCGGAATCCAACAAGCTGATTTTTGCTGGAATATTTTTTGTCACAAATTTGTAAAATTTAATTTTTCTTGTTTTTTAATTGTTTTTTCATTAAAAATTGTTTTTTATTAAATTGTTTTTTCATTAAAAATGATTTTTATATAGTGTACGAATTGTAAGTGTACGAATTGCCAATGTACGAATTGTATTTGTACGAATTGTCAGCGACCCCTCCAGAAGTGTGTTCCTTGACCATTCTTTGGAAAAATGCGATAGCAAAAATTGGACATTGACCTAGCAATAATAATAAGGACATGCAATTGATATGATAATGATAAAGGAAAGTGATCGATGGATGGGGACAAATTGACATTGATAGGGAAAGTTTGGAGGGGAGGACCGAAAACAGCGGCAGAGAGCGATCACGATCACTTTTGTGTTTGGGGACCCAAACTCCTCAAACACCTTCACAAATTATTATGTCGGTCCCATTCTCTTCCGACGAATTTTTGCTCAAACGCTCGCTGTTCAGCTCCATTTTCGGGGTTGCAAATCGATTAAGGCAGACAAACCGGACATCAGCAACTGAAGCGCCGCCGGGACCATCTGTTTGCGATCAATTTGGTGCGATTTTTAGTCTTTTTAGGGAGAATCCTTAGTTTAACAGGGATTCGGGGGTTTTTCAGACCCAAAAGATATGAGAATGATTTATTTCGAGGTTTTCCAAAAACTCAAGAGAAAAGATTGGGATAATCAGAGATATAATTTAAGGAGATAAAAAGGCTCGTGACTTTTTGGATATTTCGATTATCCTCTGATGAGTTTCTCTTTCCTCTCTTCACATTACTGTATCACCCTAATAAGCTTAACAAAAAATCATGTTTCCTATCTCTAGAGACTTCTTTTCCTTAATATTTCACAATTCTCATTTAGACGAGACTGAACAGCCGTGTTCCTCGAGCCGACTCGCCGATCCCGAGTACGCCACTCTCGTCCCGGTCCCACTCGCATTCCCGCACTCGCCAGCCTACTCGCCGACCTCACAGCTTGGCCACCAACTCGCCGATTCACTCGCTTTTGGCGACAACGGAGCAGCGGCGACTCAAAGAGAGCCGGCGATCACGAAGGAGCAAATTTACGCGGAAATTGTGCGCGAGTGTGAGCAGTTGGAACAACGGGGTCCAAACCCAGACGACGAAATGGGACGAAAACAGCAGAAACATCAGCAAAGGACCCCAGAAGTGGTGGGTTCATTTGGGCCAAAATCTCGGAAACAGCAGCAGGAGGGAAGGATCCTTCTCCTCAATCAACCAGAGAATAGGGTGTGTTACCTTTGCGGCATATTTGTTATACAACGCAACTTGAAAAAAGATCATGATAAAAAAAGACAAATATTGTTGTAAAATGAACCGAAAAAACATTTAAATTGGGCCACTATGGGACAAGTTATGGCCAACAACACAAAAAGCTATGGCCAACACCAACATCACAAAAAGCTATGCTCAGGTCACATGCTGCGCATGTGACCTGACAGAACTATTATTTTGACCACATTTTTAAAATTAAAGAATGGGCTGCAAATGTGATCCATCTTGACATTCAGTAATGACTGGCCCTTTCCACAAAAATATGACTGGTCCTTGTCTTTGTCAAGATCATTCGAATTCGCTCTCTAAAGGCGCACTTTTTCCGTGGGAAAGACAAGTGTCGGTTAGGGAAAGAACCCACCATTTTCCGATTAGATCTCGGCTGCTTTACCTTGTCCCAATCCGCCGACCATCGAGGATGTGTCCGATGGGAATTTGGAGGAGTTGGGCAGAAGGGTGGTTGATGAGGTGCACCACCAGCATCAGCAACACAACATTCACCAGCTCCGATCATCGCTCGGCCACGTCATGGGCGGCGGATTTTCGGTTGATCTGGAGAAGCTGGTCAAGGCAAGATCGTGGTAAGAAATGCAGAACTGATCAAGATGGGATTTTGAGGTTGTTGCCACATATGTGATGAGAGAGTTGAAGGGCGCGGGAGCAATGGAGACGGCAAAGATGAAGAGAACGATGACAGTGAGGGAGACAGAAAAACAACAAACAGCAGAAGTACCAAGGACAAGGATGGACGATGAGAAGGAGGAGGACAACCATGATGGGGATGGGGAGGACGAAAGTGCCGAACAGATACTGGAACGGAAGCGGGAACAGGTAGATAAATCCCTGGTACCCTTTTTGGAATGGGAGGTTTGAAACAGCTCGCAGAAAGGGGAAACCATGTTCACAACCCGATGTATATGTTGTAGCCGATTCTGAATTTCAGCCTATTCTGAATCTGCGGCCAAACATCCGCTGATCGATCGAGAACCGAACATCAAAAACATTAGTTTGGGGGGTCTACAACATATTCTGAAAGTTTCAAAAATTTTTGTTCATCCGAACATGGTCAAAACATCATCCGAACATTTTATCGATGTTTTGATGTTCGGATGATGTTTTGACCATGTTCGGATGAACAAAATTTTTGAAACTTTCAGAATATGTTGTAGACCCCCCAAACTAATGTTTTAGATCTTGAGTTGTTGAGTTTCTATGTAAAAGTGTCATGTTTGGCAAATGTTTGGCTCCCAGATTCAGAATCGGCTGAAAATTCAGAATCGGCTACAACATAGGTATATATTACCCAATAATTCGAATGTTCGAGCCAAGAGACTATTGATGTTTTTGAATCTTCCATTTTTACTATCGAATAGCAATTTTTCACCAAATAAAGTCGGGTATGAAAATGGATCGCATTATACCGATACTGTTAAATCCTGTTACATATATCATGGACTCGCCTTTTGTCCCTTCTAAGAACAATGCCGCAGCGTCGAGGTATCGGAAACGACAGCGAGAGCAAAGGGTGGTGTTGCAGGATGAGCTGGTTGAATTGGAGAGGCGTAACGCGGAGCTGAAGGAGGAGGTGGAGCTAGTCGGCAAAGAGTTGGAGCTGGTCAAAAGTGAGCTGTGGAGTCGGTGGAGGAGATGAGCGAATTAGAAGACGAAAAGATCACTTTTTATTGTAAATCGGCAAAATTTATTATATATAACATGAATTTATTTTTCCCAATTTTATTCAATTCTAACAAATCGAGGAATTTTTTCAACAAATAATTTACAAGTTAGAAAATTAGCAAAAAAAAATTATTTTGAAATTTAAAAAAGCTAAAATCAAGTAAAAATCAGATGTATAAATAAAAAATCACTTGCCAAGATTCATCTAAATAGGTATTTCTTTTTTGACTTGCTAGACCAAAATGCATTAAAATTTTGGCCTTTTTATTTTTTGAATCTATTTGAAGCGAAATTTTCGAGAAATCCGATTAATTTAGAACGATTTGTTGCATATTTTTTTATCTTTTATAGTTTTGGCCTAGCAAGCTTAAAAAAGTTTTAGCTGTTTTGAGAATCAATATCCGGCTGCTGGAGGGGGTAAGGGTCACATGATCTGACTGACCCCTGGAAGCATTGGATAGACAGTTTGAATTAACGCGCAAATACAGTAATTTTTGAAACTATGAAGATCATCATCCGGAGCGCACTATTTTAAATAATTCCCTAATGACCACAATCCATGTTTGGTATCATTTGTCCCAATTAACGATCCAATTTCAACTATACCAGCAGGGTATTCGGACCCACAGAATCCAATTCTGGTAATAAATAAAAATCATTTGGAAAATACCAATTGTAAACCACGATTAACCCCACTAAAAATAGTTTTCATTATCGAAAAACCGATGTATGATTCGGCCTATAGCCTATGTTACTGCCAACTTTCGTTCATTTATTTACATTAGTTTATATATTTTTTTCACTTCCGCCTCCCTTCCATTGTGTTGCGTCCCGTTTTCTTATTAAGTCGCGCATGGATGGGATGGGCCAAGGAGGCCATAAAATTAATCGGTGGCGGAAACGGGGGAAACGAAGAGCAAAGAAGAGAGGTGGGGAAGGACAGAGAAGGAGTAGGGATGATCACTGATCGGATTGATCGGAGTTTGGCTCTCCTTTAGCAACCATTATCAGTGTCAGTAAAGCAAATCATGGATGCAATGCAACCCGTCCAATTAGTTCAGCTCATTTGTTGCATTGCATAACACACTTCCTTCTCCTTCGCCCTTTCCGCTCACCCTTCCTCTTCTCTTCTCTTTTGCCTTTTTCCTCGTCCTATCTTCTTCCTCTCTTCCGTTCCTGTTCACCTTCTTCCTCTCCTCTTTCTTCTTCTTCTTTCCTGTTTTTCCTCTTCCTCTTCACCCTTTTTTGCCACTTCCTCCTCCTGCTTCCTCCGTTTTTTCGTTTTTCACTACCTCTTCTCCTTCATTTGTCGCCCCCGTATGTGTCCGACGGAAGAAGTGTCATGATGAATTAGCAGCGGTCTTTATGTGCTTTGGCCACTCTCTGGACAACAAATGTTTCGGAAGTTTGGCCAGTGAAAAAAAAGAAACCCGCTATCTGATCCCGACTTTTGGGCCACTAAAATCACTGACCATGATCCATCCTTTGATCACCTCCTTTCTCACCCTCCTCAATTGGCTGTTTTTTCCTCAGGGCTATGAACCATTCCACTTTTGATCCCAATATGTATGATGGATTTTGCCTCCTTTTTAATGCAAAAAATTACTAAGAATGCTGCATAATTTTTTAAAATTTTCATTCTCGATCCATTTTTGGAACATGTCCCGACCCATTTTTGCAAAAAATGATGGATGGACCCGACTTGACTGATTGTCTATGAATGAATGGCTGTTTAAAAGCAGCAAATAATTAAGGTTTCCCTCTTCTGCTGGTGCAACCCCCGGAGGAATGCCTTAATTCCATTCAATGTCTAAAACGGGAGCGAATGACCGTTCTCGAAGGGCGGAAGGGCAAAACCAAGGGCCAGAGAGTGTCTGTCCCCTCCCCTCCTCTTCCTCAAAATTTGGCCAAAAAGCGGACAAAATGGGTCCAATTCATCATTTTGCGGAAAAGTCAACAAAACTAATGCGTTGAGCCCCTAAATTCAACCACATTTCGCTGCAATTCCAAGACTCTTTGTTGTCCCTATGCTCTTTACTCTCTCTCCTGATCTGATCCTTTTACAAAATGGGGGAAATCGATCTCTCTTCTTCCGCCGATCAGTCCGTCCCCTCCTCTCCCCTCACCACTTTCCCCCGTTTTGCAAATGATTAATTTGCATAGAGACAGTGGCGACAAAGTGGACGGACGGGATCATCGCCCACCCGCACTCACTCAGCGGGATAGAGGGGGGGGGGGGGGGTGACCCGGGAATGGTCAAGTAGTCACAGTCGGGAGCGGACCAACAGTTTTATCTCGGGATTGGGATGATTGAGAGTCGGCGGACGGGGACTGGCACCCCATCGCCCCCATCTCCATCCCCGCCATCACCATCGTCGTCCATTTTCCCATTCTTCGGTCCCGCCGTTCTTTCCCCACCCATCCAAATGTTGTTTTGACCACTGATGAGTACCCTCTCCCACCACTCCAATCGGTTAACCACACATACGGGGGATTTGACGAGCCGGGAACATGATTCGATCGGTGATGATGGAATCGATGGATGATCGGATCGGGAATGATGGAGATGAGGATGATGTAGGAGGAACGGGAAGAGAGGGGTGCGAACTCGCGTTGTCCATCACCATCTACAATTCCCCATTATGATCATCATCATCACATCACTTTGTTTGTTTTGTATACCCTCGGGCACTTTTTCGCGCATTGCAAATTTTCACGCCCATTTGCCCATTTTTGCAACTCGCGCGCTTTTTGTGCGAATGAATGAATGGATGGACGGACCTAACTGACCATCATCATAAGTTTGAAAATGGGGGGGGGGGGGGGGGGGGGGGGNAGAGATGACCTTTTACATTTTCCGTTTGTCTTTTCCCCCGCTTTCTCACGACCATTAATACCCCTAAAGGTCTCTCCAAAGTGCCATTTCCTTCGCTGCCACAGATTTTTTGATCCGAAAGCCCCCCATCTGCCCCGTGATTAGTCCGTAAAAGCCTTTTTTGGTGAGGGTACCCTTTTATCAACAAAAAGTAGGGGGAAAAATAGACAACAATTATGCATTATTTTCCGATGGACAAATTCATTCGTTGAATCAGTGAATGAATCGGATTGGATCGGGCTGGATTTGTCGCAGATTGGCGCCCCCGCCATTTTTTTGTTCGTTGCATTCGGGGAAACACCTGTGGACTGGCGAACGGTCAAAAACCAAAGGAACCCCATCTGTGCTCGCTCTAATCTGGTCCTTCCGTTCATTTCCGCTAAAATGTTTAATTCGTCCAGATCAATTTCTTTTCCATTGGATCAGATTTTTTAAGTAATTTTTCAACCAAAAATTATTGTTAGGCGAAATAAGAACATAAAACGGCGATGCTCGAGACTGAAAATTCACCGAAACTCGAGAATCGAGAGTCTCGAGCATCATTATTTGGGGAGGTAGGAATACATCGGAAGGCCATCCCTGGCTAATGCTGGTTCTAGATGTTCCGGAAGTGATCCCACCCATCCGATCCGATCACTTTCATCCAATCCGATCACTTTTCCCTTCGGGGTTGTGTACCTGTTTGTTGTACCTTGTCCATATGGAACATGATGATTTGTTGTAATCTGGAAGAACCGAAGAAAATCAATGGAGAGACGGGGAACCCAGGAAGGAACGGGGAAGGAACACATACATCGAGCCCCCCCCCGTCCTCCGATCAGCCACCCCGATGATCAGCACCATCATCCTCCATCCCTTCCCATTCACACTTGGCCTGCCCCTCCGATCATTCATATTCCATCCCTTCCCCACCCTGACATGTCCTCGATTATTCACTTTCCTTCATCATTCTCTTCCCCTTCCATGTACTCCCGAATTCAAAAATTTCAGCTCAATCCCGATATTTTTAAAGAATAAAATGGCAATGAGAGATGACCTTTTACATTTTCCGTTTGTCTTTTCCCCCGCTTTCTCACGACCATTAATACCCCTAAAGGTCTCTCCAAAGTGCCATTTCCTTCGCTGCCACAGATTTTTTGATCCGAAAGCCCCCCATCTGCCCCGTGATTAGTCCGTAAAAGCCTTTTTTGGTGAGGGATAATCCCATTCCCATTCTTCGTACTGACTACTGAACTGACCACACACCATCATCATCTGCCATCTTCCATTTTCACACGCCCAATTTGCGTGCCCATTTTTACTCCTCCACCCCGTCCTCATCCCTAATATTCTGTCGTCTTCGCCAGTTTCTTCCTCCTTTTTGCCCTTATTACTTCCTTTCATTCCTCCTCTTCCTTCTTCCTCATCCTTTTATTTTTCCTCTTCTTCATCCTCCTCCTTTTCCTCTTTTTTTCTATTCCTCTCTCTTCTTTTGGTCCTTCCCCTTTTTCCTCCTCCTATTCCTCTTTTTCATCTTTCATTTTTTCATTTGCCAATTTGCGCCTCTCAAGGGGTATTCATTCCCCTACCCATCACCACCCCTTCCTTCCCCCGTCCTTCTCGTCTCAATTAATTAAACCAACCTTCCAATTCCAACCTTTCCCCTTATTCTTCTTCATCCCCTCCCATTCTTCTTCTTCCCTTTTGCGGTTTCTTCCATCCGTTTCCGTCTTTCCTCCTTCTTCTTCTTCTTCCTTTCCTCCCCCTTTTTCCTTATCATCTTCATCCTTCATCGCCTTTGGGGAGTCTGCAACTCCCCTTCCCCCCCCCCCACAGGTTGTTGCTGGTGACGGGACAATAAATCAAAAGGAAAGGCCAAAGATTTATTCTCAGTTCCCCCAATCCATTTGATCAGTGATTTGTCGATTTTGTCGCGCTTTTGACCGGTGGAAGGGGCAGGGGAAGGAGGGGATTGATCAGATCAAGGAATTTAGTCCAAAACACGCCTAAATTGATCTTCAAAAGTTTAAGAATGGATAAAACTCTCTAGGATTTGGCCCATGTATCAGGACATTCTTGCCCCTAAAATTACCTAATTTGCCCCTTGGTTTCAGTAATAAAAACTTAAGACTTTAATTCGAACAATTTAGAGTGATTGAAACTCAAAATTTTGGTCCAACTCTGGCTCGATGCCATCCATCATGGTGGACATTGACCCTTGCCCCACTCCGCTTAAATCCTCCATCTCTATCCCCTTCATCACTCCATCCAACAAATCTCCGACATCCATTCAAACGCGAGACACAAAGGCCGATTCGCGGAAACAATCGCACTTGGGGCTCTGGTGTTTGTGTGTAACTGCGATGGATGTGGGAAATAGTGCATTACCCCTCCCAAAGTTCACCATTTGCCCTCATGCAATTTATTTTTCAAATATCCGGAGGAAAATGCATCATTTTTGTGGTTCATGAGTTGAAAATCAGGATATTTTTGGTCCAAATCCAAACACATTTAAAATCAGGTTACTCTGGACCAAAAAAACGCCATAATTCATTGCCCAATTTGCCCTTCCCAAATGTGTGTGTCCAAGGCCCGCAAAAATGTGTGTCCTTTTGCAAAATGCTGACTTTGAGCTCCAAAAGCCTTCTTTTTCTTCTTCCGCAGATGTACAAATTCCCCCACAAAATGCAACTTTTCCCCGCACTTTCGCCCCCAAAAGTTCGGACACCCCCATCACCGGTCTCCCGCCGGAGTCTGACATATTCTTCAANCCCCCCCCCCAAATTATAAGCGATCGGATGGACATTTGGGACCCCAACCCTCTGATCCATCATCGTCCGCCCCCCTCCTCCGCCGGTGATCCGATCAATTTTACGCAACAGCTTCGACCACTGGTCATCATAACCATGCCCTCCCTCCTTTCCTTTACACTGTTCTTGAACTTGATAAAAGTTCAAATATTATGTTCCCTGTCGCATTCCCACGATTCTTCGTTAATTGTATGCTTTTCATCAGATCGGCGAAAATTTGGTGGCGACAGTAAAGTTTTTATCGCATTTGCCGAAGAAGGAAGGACATCCGTTGTCCGTTCTATGTCTATCCTTGATCCAGGTCGAATGTACATCTCTCTGTCTACTTTGGGACTTTTTGGCACGAATGTCCATTTTTTAGTGCCAATTTTCCAAGCTTTTATCCTTCCTCTCAATATATATTGTACAACTTCATCTCGATTAAATTCCACAAAATTCCCATTTTAGAAGTACTTCTTCCTTCCTCATCAAACCATCTCATCCTTCACTTCAAGCCATCCGCGCAACTCAATCAGCCAATCCTTCCCCCTTCCCTCTCACCCCTACCCCTTCTCCAAATCACGGATCTGCAGCTGGCTCTCTTCTTCACTCTCAAAAATGGACCACCGAAAACAACGGATCCAACACCAGCAAAAACAACACCGAAATCCCCCTACCCCCTATTTTCAAAGTTAGCTTTTTGGAATTTGGTAGGGATGAAATGCTTTATTCCTAACAGAACCAATAAAACAACAATAAAACAACAATAGGCGGATCGATCACAGAGAAAGAGAGGAGAGTGTTGCAAAGAAAGAGAGGAGAGAGTGGCAAAGAGAGAAAAAACATCAAAAAAATCAAGAAAAGAAACCAAGATCTTCAAGATCTTCAGGGAAATTTTCATAGATGAAGTTCACATCAACAAACTTACACACAGAAACTTTCACTGGCTTAGCCATCATTTCTTCCTCTCCTCCAGTCAAGGCGGGGGCACCCTAAAATTTCGCCAGAAAATCCAGGAAAAATCCCCGAAAATCCAGAAAAATCTCACTCGAAAATTCCCCCGATCAGAAGCAGGCTTGCCAACCGACGAGGTGGAAGGAGCGGAATTAAGCGACCACTGAATATTGAAAAAAAAATAAAGTAAACCAAATTCAAAAGTGTCAACTCACCAAAACTTCACCCATGTTCTCCACACCGTTGTCCGCCAAACCAGTGCATACTTTATTCTAAAAATTTAAAATTTAACTTTTTTAAACAGGGAAAAAGAAAAAAAGGGGTTGGTTTTTGGGCGGCCGGTGGCTAGTTGTCGTCCATCATCCAATCGTTCATCGTCCTATCCTAGTTCATCGTCCCATCCATGGTCCTATCCTTCGTCCCATCCATGGTCCTATCATCCTAGCCTGTGTTGGTCGTTCGGTCTTATGGTGGTTGTTGTCGGTCTTCTTCGCTCGCTTCTCCTTCGCTGGCTTCCCATCAGTCCCTTCCTTCGCTCGCTGATCCTAAATAACAATAAAATTAATTAATCCAACCCCAAAAATGCAGACGGGCAAATTCTCATCCAGCTCACTATCACTTTGTTCCAAACCCATGGACTCCAATCCCTTTTTTGCTTTCTGTATTTGGATGTTTTTTTCGGCTGCAGTCTCGCCAATTTGCAAAGGCGTCAAGCTCTCGATTGAAACCTGTAAATAAAAGGAAAATCCTGAACTTTTTAAAAATCCTGAACTTTTTAAAAATCCTGAACTTTTTAAAAATCCTCCTGAACTTTTTAAAAATCCTGAACTTTTTAAAAATCCTGAACTTTTTAAAAATCCTGAACTTTTAAAAAACCTGAAATTCAAGGTATTATATTACCTGCTCGAAAATGGTCTCTTCCACAACATCGACTGAGGTCGAAAACATGAACATCGGTGCACCCGCCAATACAGATTCATCCGCATCCGCAAACTAGATAAAATTGGCATTTTTAATTACGTTTTATGAAAATTTAAAAATTTGTTAGAAATTGGAACCTGTAGTTAAAATGAAAACTCCGAAAAACTGAAAATCAAAAATTCAGAGTGTTCACCCCATCCGCAGTTTGCGCCATTGGCGCGTCCTCAACTTCGTTTGCCGCCTAAATCAATTTGTTAAAAAACCATTTAATTTCTGGTCATTTTTAAAAAAAATTTAAACGATCACCTCATCAATGTTGTTCAAAATTTAAAACTCACATTCTCTGTCTCTGCTATATCGACTTGGTTGCAGCGCGGATTAGGGACCATGGACTCATTGTCTGATGACTCGTCTTTTGTCAACTTAGGCAAAAATGTTATAAACAGGGCTCGCAGATGTGTTTTTTATAAAAAATTTATACCATTGCTGAACTTGTTGCTCCGCCCAACTCCCCGAAGTCAATGGTATCCACTAAAGCAAGTGACCAGTTACAAAATATCCATCCTAAACCTTACCAAAATCACTCTGGTCGCCGAAACCAGTATCGGGCTGTAGGGAAATCTCTTCATCCTCTGACTCTTCGATTACCACCCGACGGTAGCGGTGCCTTTTGCGCGGCTGCTAAAAATGTAAATTCATTAAATCCATAAAAAATCTCATTACAGATCCTTCGCTTGGCATCGATTGTGCAATGGCTTGTCGCACCTCATCTAACAATTCTTGAAAAATGAAATCCACTCCAGACATTTCGGAGTTCATGCTGCACGATAATTCCTCTAGATCAGCCATATCATTGTTTCCATTCCGCAGCTAAAGCAATCGAAAATCGCCGAAAGATTCTCAAAACCAAACCTTAGGAAGAGTAGTCCAATTTTTCGTGTTCAAAAGAGCGTTGCAAACCAACACCGAGCATGCCTTAAACATTGTCTGGGCGCTCTGCTTAAACCTATCAGCAGCATCCAGCTGTTTTTTGTTCTCAAGTAGTTCTTCATGGATTGCAACCAAAGAGTGATCGAAACGCACGTTCGTAATTTTTTTTTTGGAATTTGCTAAATAATTTAAAAAAGGTAAAAAAATAAAAATCAATCATTACATATAAGGAGGAGTCCCATAGCAAGCTCTACTGCGTTTGCAACCTGCTTACTGACATTCTCTTCTAGCCATGTGAAAGAAAGAGAATTGAATTTGCTGAACCTTTTACTATTTAGATGCTCAACCCAACGGGTGGAGCCTCGTGCAGTTTGTCCTACGTAGAGTACCTAAAAATTGCATTAAATCAATAACCTTTGGCTTACTTACCCTTTTGACGAGATTTTGTTCGGCTTCAAAAACCAAATACACCGCCCATCTTGTCCCTTCTTCAAAAACCCTTTTTTTGTAGCTTTCGTATCTATCAAAGGCCACTTTGTAGTTGCTTATATTCTTGCTATATTCCCATAATGGCTTCCCAATTCCGTCAACATAAAACTTTCTCTTCTCTTCACATCCGGGTAGGTGGTATTTAGTACAACTGCTGTAACAATAGGAACACCAAATACGTGTAGGACCTAAATTTTATGATTCTTAAAGTAATTAAAAAATATGGTACTGTAATTCCCCTTCTTGTGCCGTTTGATATGATCTCGCATGCTCCTATAATGTCCATAGCGTGAGTTCATTTTGTAGCGTTTTGAACATAGTTTGCACCTCACATGTTCATCCTCATAGTCAAATTCCTCGGTGTACTTCATTCTAAATTTAAACAACAATAAAATGTTCAGGTTTTCGGAAAACAGGAACTAATGAATAAATTAAAATTCCAAAAATGCCAACTAATTGAAAAAGAAAGAGTTAATTTTGGTCAAATGGAGTAGAGAGAGAGGAAGTGAGAAGAAGGGAGAGCAGAGATAAGGGCAGAGCTAAAAATCGATAAAAACAAAACGCCATAGATACGGTAGTTATTATTATGAATTATGAATTCAAATGGCATGGGCAGAATAAGCAGTTTTTCAACTCATTGGTTGGTTGGTTTTGTTGCCTTAATAGGGAGGAGGGGTGGAGGGTTTGAGGGAGACAAAGGCCCTTTTGTTGCCATTTTCCAGCCCCCAAATCAACCATTTTTTGGTGTGAAAATTTGAACAGCAGCCGAACGAATGAATTGGATGAATGGGTCCTTTTCCTTCCATATATTTGGGGGCCCAAAAAGCAATTGCAAATACATTTTGCGGATCGGCGGGGCGAAAAGCCCCTTCCCTTCCTTCTCTCTCGACCACCGCCGAGGACCGTTCATCCCCCCTCCTCCCGCCCATCGATCACCCTGTCCCTGGTGTTTGCTTTTTCATCCGCCGCCCCTTCTCCCACAAAAACTTCTGCGTCCCATTCCCTCCGTATTCCCCCTTTCTCTGTACATCACTTCCGCTGTATTGGCCAAAAAACGGGGACCTTGGCAATAAGATCACCCAAAAGACAACAACATTCGGATCAACACCAATCAGTAAAGGCCAAAAAAATTAGAACAATGATTTCGAGCCTCCTAAGGGCCAAGATATTGATCATGCTTAACTAGCTTAATGATCATTTTGCAAATCCCAAGATTCGGTTCGTTAGCCATCTAATCACTCCCATTCCTATCCCGGTCATTTGATTGGCATCTAAACCATTTTTTAGTTCCGATTATTCCCTCAACAATCTTGTTGTCCTTCCTCGTCCCAACCTTTACTCTCCTTCCACAATGTTTCTTCTTGGGCTTCAGTTGAACTGACTGAGTGATGCACCGGCGAAATGAGGAGGACACGGATCCCCTGGGCCCGAGCACCTCCCTGCTGGTCGTGGAGCAGAGTAGCATCAGATCAGGCACCGACACCACCGCCCGAACTGTTCGACGCTCCCTATACAATTCGCTGCCCTTATATTGGCCAAAAAGTAAGAATCACACTTAAAAGTCATTGGACTGATACTCAGATTATAGTTCGATCAGCTCCGATTATTTTACATAAGTTTGATCACCTCCCTAAGATCGACCATTTTTGGCTCTTTCAGATCGATCAAGACCCTGTTCTTGGCCAGATCACATTTGTTCTCGATTAACAACACCCCCCCCCATTAATCATTTTTCGTCCTTCTGTGCTTGATAACTCATTCCTGATCTGATCATGATCAACACCTGCAGATTGGCGAACCCACTCCTCTTCCGTGTCACAAGAGGAGGTGAATGCTGATCTGGCCACAAATAGGAACAATCCCTCCGCCGCCGCCGCTGACCTTCCCCCCTCCCCACAACATGCGGATGCATCACCGCCCCTTCTCCATGGTCCCCGCGGAAATGCCACCAGCAATTGCGGGAAAAGGCGGAAATCGATGGATCGGAGGAAAGGCCAACATCGACAACAACGATCCATGCAGTCGCCCCTGTTGTTGAGGGGGACCAAAGGTGGCACTGATCAGGTATATACAGAGAATTGGGACAATTTTTTTGGAATGATCATGCTGATCTGGTTCATGGATTTCCCTGATCCGGATCAGCTCAAAACAGATCGGAACTATACTTTTGGGCTGGTCTTGATTGTATTCTTATCAATTTGCAATTTTGAAATTCATTCAACATTTTTAGGCCGATCCGACAAGTTGGCCCACATGCCAAAATCAACGGCCAAGGACCAGAACTCATAGACTGCTGCTTCTTCTGCTGATCTCCTCCCTCCTCTTCCTCCCCCTGATCTTGTTGATCTTCCTCCGGCCCCATCTCTTTCACCAAAGCACCCAAAATGACATTGGCACTGTCGATGATCTCATCAACCAGCAGGAACAACTGTTGGATGGCGCCGACCTGCGCACACTGCGCGGGGCCTATTCCGGTGGGTTCGGGGTGGAACCTCCTCAAAATATCAAATATCTCTTGGTAAGTACATAAATATTAATTAAATATTCTCGTTCTTTTTTGAAACCTTCAAGGCTCCATTAAGCCCATAAGTCCATCAAGTACATTAACCTCCTCAAAAATTTTATACAAAAATTGTTCCATAAAAAAGATTTGGTGAAACTAAGAACCTCTTAAAAAATTTCTATATTTAATTTCGGATAGGGAGTTAATCCCTCTGCCTCTCCCCATTTTTCGAGATGTGCGAATGGGGAATTGGAAGAGGCCTTTCATTCTATTTTTCTTCCTTCTCCATCATTTTTTGTTTGTATTCCGCTTTTTCCGATGAATGAATGGGATCCATTTGATCACGAAGATCAATTGAGTCAATTTTTGGCCAAGCAAACACCAATAACCGGGATTAAACGGAGGGATGGGAAGGAAAGCAGAAAGGAGGTGATGATCGATGGGAAGCAAAAAAGATGACCAAATGACCGAGCCATGGAATGGAGATATGAAGGATCGGGGAATTTTTGGGGATTATCTAGGGACTGATCATTGATTTTATGAAATTATATGACTGATCAGAGTTTGACAGTTTGGAAAGGCTTCAAAGTATATACATGAAGTAGCGGAATTCATTCCGATCATTTTGACTTTGCCCTATCTTTGCTAATCCATGGAAGAGCCAGATAACACGTATTCCCAAATAGTAAATTTTTAGTTTATTTGCTTTTTTTTTGAGATTTCTCGATCTTTTTTTTATCCCGCATTCATTGGCTTTGAAAAAGGATTGAATTGGATGATCGGGATTGGGCTGATCACATTCTTTCCCACGTCCATTCCGTCGATGGATGATGACCCAGATGACCAATGTCCTAATTGAAAAATGACGACGATGATGGATGATGAAGAATGTGTATTAGCGGGGAATTGGATGCAACAATTTGCTTTTGACCTTCGCTAGGGATTTATTGGCGAAAGGGAGAAGGAGAAGTTATGGAAGAAATTTGAAAGGAAGGAAGAAGGGGACAACGGAAATGATGATTGAAGGAACGTGGGGGACAATTGTTGGGATGTTTTAAAGGACACAAATTCGGAAGGAATCTCAATTTTAAGAGAAAAATGAATTTTCATAGATTCCTTTTTTTCGCACAGATATTCGCCCCTTCACCTCGGAGGATGCCCAGATTTGGCTGTTGAACACCCATGAATTTCGGCGGCGACATCGCCGGACAGGAAGGACAGATCCACTGCTGTTCGGACTGGCCCAGATTTGCGGACAATTATGCAATGTCAGACTCAGACACGGGATCCGGAACGGAAGCGAAGGGCAACCCGGACAAATCCAGGTCCAGAGTCTGCAAATCCGGCTGGAACGGCGAATCACAGACGGAAGGTGGGAATCCAAAAAGGGATTATCGGGATCCGAACAGGGTGAGCTGATTAGGATCAGGATCTGATCGAAAGAAGGGCATTTTGTTGTTAGATATTCGCTGATTTGCTATCAGATAGAATTGATCGAACTACTATGATCCAATCGGTGGGATGGTTTGAACGAAAATTCTGATCCGGAAGATAAAGGATAAGAATAAATCACTTGAATATTCCTCAAAAATTAAACCCAAATTAAAATGGATAATAATACAATTTTTTAAATTTTAGCCCAACTTTCGATGAGGGATCTTCACCAAATTCGACCTCCTCCGGCCAATATGCTTCCCCTACCATCGTCCAGACCCTGGACTCCCCGGACCAATCCCAATTCCGGCACTCCCACATCTCCCCGGCCTGCTTCTACACCGCCCGTGTCGGGGACCGATCGGAATCATCGGACAGTGTGGTCAACCTGTGCGATCGGAACGGCGGACTGGTGAGAATTTGACACCACCGGGGTTTATGGTCCGATTTGGGCCCATTTTTCTGTCGTAAATGGCCAAAAAATGCTGCCATCGTAAATTTTGCACAAAATTGAGGGGGATTACACTATTACACATATGTTTGTTGGGTCATAAAATTTTATGCAAATATCCTAAAATGGCCAAAATGCTCGATGATAGTTAATTGACCATGAAATCGGATTAACTTTTAAAATTTTGAAATTTACACTCCTATCCAAGGGATTACTACGAGAAAAAAATGGACTTCTTCCATGCTCTTCATCGTGGACTTTCACCCCATCGTTGGGGGAAAATCAATGTTCATAAAGCAAACATTTGAAAAAACACACACTTGGCCGTTACACCCAAGTGTAAAGAATGGTGGAAGGTTGAAGACCACCACCAAATGGATTTGGAAATGATCAGGATTTATGAACAAAGCATTTTGGCCCAAATTGGGATCATTGTACAGTGTTAAAAACGAGTATAAAAATCGGACATGTGAAGATGTTGATCGTAAAATATCAATCTATGTTCATGTCCAAGTCTAAAAAATTACTCACTTGGTCAGTTCGGCACATTGGTTTTGACGGATGGCACTTTCGTGATCGAACCGCTAGTGATCGGTGTTGGCGAGGATGACCAACGGATTGGAACTCGGAAAAGGAAGCGGCACTTGGCTTCTCCGGACCTACGAGCTCATCTGATCTATCGCCTACAGACCCACCATTTTGAGGATTATCTGAAGCGGAATTCGAGCGGAGAATCGGCGGAACAATCCGGAGAATTCGAACGAAATCCGGGGCCAAATCCGGAGCCGAATCTGAATAATAATGGAACTTTGGTGACTGTGCTGAAAGGTGGGAATTTGGAACATTTTGAGGACTAATTTGGACAATTTTCTTCCCCGATTCAGATCCAATTCACCGGCGCTCGGGACGCTCGACCAACTCGTGGGAACATTTTGTGGAAGTTCTGGTGGTGACCGATTACAAAATGCTGCTCTACCACCAGCAGAACCTGGAAAACTACGTGCTGACCCTGGTAATAAAAAAGATATGGCAAATGAAATTTTGTTGCCAATAGCACAAAACCTTCTTAAGTGCAAATACACTAATAATTGACACATTCACTTTCTGGAGTTTTGAATTATTTATTTTATTTATTTTATTTTATTATGATTACTGTTAAATGGTAAAGAACCTGAATTGTAAAAATGTTTGATAGGATAGGGCTTATAGTGATGTTTATTTTCCAAAATATACGTTTACTGTAATTGCGCGTAAATTCAAACCGCCCTATCCAAATGCTGTATTCTGCATATCCACAATTAAATGGTAGAAACAATGCTTTTGAACACATACAGTAGGTGCAACCGACTAAATAAATATTTTTTATTGGGTAGATACTGTATTAATTTTCGCAAGATGCATTCCTGAGTTTTTGGTGAAGGATTTTTATTTTAGGACTTTTATCCGATGCAATGGATTAATCATTCAATTCTATTTTTTTTATCTTTTAGTTCCATTACCATGATATTTGGCCATCAATTTTGAATTCCGATCATCCTTTTCCTCGTATCTGAGTAGTCCTCGATTTTCCCCCATTTTTCAGTTCGCCACCGTCTCCTCCATCTACCGGCACCCTTCTCTTGGTGCCTCGATCAATGTGATCGTTGTCCGCCTGGTAGTCTTGAAAAATGAACGGGCAGGCCCCGCAGTGTCCAACCGGGCCCAGGAAACGCTGCAACAATTTTGCCATTGGCAACAACTGCTCAACGACCGAAACGACGACGCATTGAACCATCATGGTCAGGGGAAGGGGGAGGGGATGAGGAGGAGGAGGAAACCGATCGGAATTGGACTAGTGATAATGATCAGAATCGGCTAATCATTGAAGGGGGTAGAGTTCATTAAATAATTGGGGATGGAGTCCGGATCAAGTTCCGGGCTGTCCACAAATCCGATTTTTTCGATCTAACGGTCTATCATTTTCTGGAGAGAGATCCTCCAAAATCCGGGATCCAGTTCTGCATAGCTAAGAATTATTGTACATCTGATTTGGGATTATACTGTAGATGTGGCCATTCTGCTGACCCGGCACGACATTTGCCGCGCCACCAACAAATGCGACACCCTCGGATTGGCCGAACTTGGCACAATTTGCGACGGGCGCAAGAGCTGTGCCATCATCGAGGACAACGGACTGTCGGCGGCATTCACGATAGCCCATGAGCTTGGTCACATCTTCAACATCCCACACGATGACGAGCGGAAGTGTGCCGAGTTCATGCCGCTGAACAAATACAGTGGGTTTTCCATTTCCAGGAATGCCAAAATAGATCCGGAAGAACCATTTGGACTTTACTCTTTCCGGACCCTTCTTGGCCAATTTCTCCCTATAAATCCCTCCTCCTAAGACTATCACATTATGGCGCCTACCCTGGAATTCAACACCAACCCCTGGTCTTGGTCTCCCTGCTCCTCCGCAATGCTGTTGCGCTTCCTGGACCACCGCCGTTCGCAGACCGAATGCTTGCTGGACCAGCCGGCCGAACGTCGGTACTACGATAAAATGTTCGATGTGCCGGCACCCGGAGCAATGTTCGTACTCTTCCTAAGTCGAACTTTCAACCCACCCATCTACCGTTACAGTTATTCGGTCAGCCAACAATGCAAATTCGTCTTCGGTGCTGCCGCTGAGATTTGTCCCTATATGCCGACTTGCCGCCGTCTCTGGTGTTCTGTGTCGTATGGATACCAGATGGGTTGTCGGACACAGGTTATCCAATGATCCCAAAAATTGATCGAATTTTATGATTGATAGCATATGCCATGGGCCGACGGAACCCCTTGCGGGGATAACATGTGGTGCCATCGGGGCCAATGTGTTGGAATGTCTCCGATGCAACGACAACCTGTGGATGGGGGATGGGGCGAATGGAAACCGTGGAAGGAGTGTTCGCGGACTTGTGGAGGAGGTAAATGGCATCCATTCCAGTATCCAATATATCCATGCCAGTATCATGATATCTGTTGTAACTTTGTTGCAAGTCACTTTAGGCGTCCAAAAGGCAAATCGGGAATGTGATGCGCCTCGGCCCGAGAATGGCGGCAAGTACTGTGTTGGCCAACGAGAGCGGTACCGACCCTGCAACATCCAGGTAAGTTGTTGACCATCCATGGTTAGCTTGATTATCAGATTGATCTGGGTTAAGTCTGATCCTTAATGCCGATCAAAGATCGATTCCTAAATCGATCTCTTCCTGTTAAGGATTGCCCTCTGGACACTCCGGGCTTCCGCGAGCTCCAATGCGCCGAATTTGACGGCAAAGACATTGGCATCCACGGGGTGCCCAAGGAGCTGAAATGGGTCCCAAAGTACACCGGGGTAGCGGACAATGAGCGATGCCGGCTCTACTGTCGGGGCGCCGACTCGGCCGCATTCTACTTGCTCAAGGTATTTTACATACGCATTTTATCTACTCATTTTTAAGTAACTGTCTTACCGTATTTTCTCCAATAGAAGCCCCGGGGCTTCTATTTTTCAACCCCCTATAAAGGGGGGCTTCTATTGGAGAGGGGGCTTCAATTAGAGAGGGGGCTTATATTTATCAATCCCTCCCGGGATTAGGTGCCAAAATTAAAAGAATGAAAAATTCTCTCATTAAAATTTTAAAAAATAGTAAAAATTCGCTATTATCTCAACATTTCAATGAAAAATAATAATCAATTTGCTATTTTTTAATCTATTTTATAATTAATATTGACAAAAATCAGTTCAAAAGTTAAAAGGTGGCTACAAATTTTTAGCTCTACAACCGCGGAGGGGGACTTATAATGGAGAGGGGGCTTCTATTGGAGAGGGGGCTTCAATTTTTCAAACCCCCTCTTAAGGGGGGCTTCTATTGGAGAGGGGCTTGTATTGGAGAGAGGGCTTCTATTGGAGAGAATACGGTATTTTGTCATTTTCACAAAATGACAAAATCACAACATTTTATGCCTCCAATTCTTAGTCCTGGCTCTATACTCTCTATAGTCACAGGAAGATAACTTTATTAGCCTAGATAAAGATAGAATAAAAACATTTAAAAACGCATTTTGAAACGCATTTTATCTACAAGACCACAAAGAAGAAAAAATTCGGTGGGGTACGATTCATTGCCGCCGGTTCATTGCCACCGTTTCATTGCCGCCGATTCATTGCGGGCGCCGATTCATTGCTGCCGATTCATTGCCACCAGTTCATTGCCCGTTGTTCTAGCGTCGTTTCATCGCCCTATAGCAATTTTTTCACAGGCCTCGGATTTTCGAAATTTTCATTGACCTCTATAGGATTTTCTAAAAATTTCAAAGGCCTACGATTTTCTAAAAATTTCAGAGGCCTAGGATTTTCTAAAAATTTCAGAGGCCTACGATTTTCAAAAAAACAATGGACAATGATAAATACGTGATGCGATGACAAGTACAATGGCAAATATATGTATGATGAGTTATACTGGTTTTTTTACAACACGTGCTAATTCACGTACCAATTTTTCACGTGCTATTAGTACGTGACTAATACTCGATTACGGTACATAACACTTGTACGTATTTTCACAAAATTTTCTGTAGTACGTACACGAATTTTATGAAGTACGTGAGACCAGTGTTTTTTTGACAAGTTTTTTGATAAGTTTTTTGACAAGTATTTTTCTGTGCGTAAACTCACGTAGAGTATTTTTCACGTGTTCTCTCAGTACGTGAGTATGTTACGTATACCCCTTACCTCTGGTACGTGACACTTGTACGTATTTTCTTAAAAGTCGATCAGAATAGAATTGGGCGATGAAACGACCCTAGAACAACGGGCAATGAACCGGCGGCAATGAATAGACCCAGTCCGGAAAAAATTTTGTTTACTGTATTGCGCGAAAATTCAAGCTGTCTAATAAGTAACTGTCTCATTTTGTAAGCCATTCGTTTTTAAGGACAAAGTGGTCGACGGGACACCATGCGATCGGCACGGGGACGACATTTGCATTGACGGCAATTGCCATAAGGCAACATTCATCAATTTTCAATTTTAGGCATTAAATCTTTTCCCCTTAAAGGCGGGTTGTGACCATCGGTTGGGATCCGATATGAAACGTGATATTTGCGGAGTTTGCGGAGGTGACAGCACCAGTTGCCGTGAGGTGAAGGGCGTGTACAACGAACGGGGCACCTTTGGCTACAATGAAGTGTTGCGGATCCCGGCTGGTGGGAAGAATTGGGGATTTTGATCAGTTTTTAGTCCCGTGATCGATGTTTTCTTTGATAGGATCAGCCGGAGTGGACATCACACAAACGGCACACAATAGCATGAAGGCAGACGAGAACTACCTGGCACTTCGGATGGCCAACGGAGAATTCTTGCTGAACGGGCAGTACCAAGTGTCCGTGTTCCGCCAGCAGATCCCGATCCTGGACACGGTGCTCGAGGTTGGTTACCCGCCAAAAACTGATTTTGAGACACACTTTTGTGGTACATACTATTTTTAGTATTCTGGAAGTGATAAGGCTGTTGAACGCATTAATGGAACGGGACCACTCCGCATGGACATTGTCAGTTTCCCTTAACTTTCAACCCATGTGACTCAAATCTTGATCTGATCTCCTCCCATTAAGTATTTGCATGTTTTGAGCGTCGGGGCTCTGAGCTCACCGAACATCCGCTACCAGTTCATGCATCCGATCACTCATCCGTCTCAAATTCCATCACAAAATGCCAATTTCTTTTGGCGCCAAGGCACAAATAATTGGACCGAATGTTCCGCAAAATGCCAAGGGGTGCAGAGTCTGCAACTGCAATGCATCAAAAGTGCCACCAATCGGCCGGTGCCGGATGCGCATTGTGGAAACATCCGGCAACCGGATGCGCAGAGGCGCATGTGCAACGTGGATTGCTTTTACAAGTTCCAGCAAAGGTTGAATGCGGATTCCGCGGGGCGAAAGTGGTACCAGGTGAGTTCATGTGATTCCGATCTCTGATCACTTTTTGACTTATCGTTCTGATCAGTTTCATTTTCAAAATTGTATTATTTTGCAGAACATTTGTGTCCGTTCATACACCAACGGAAAGGAAGAGCAAGCGACAGAAGCGGAATGCCAAGCAGCCGGAGTGAAAGTGCCAGGAAATGGAGGAACGGACACGCAACAGCAACAACAGCAGACCCAGAAGGATCAGAACCAGCAACCGAAACAACAAAATCCCGCAATACCCACGGACCGAAGATGGGCCTACTCACAATGGAGCCAGGTGAGATTAGATCGATAGGAACAGATGATTTTGTAGTTTTGTGCCCTAAAAATGATCGAATCGCTTGCCTTTTTTTCATTTCTTGCACTAAAACATTGTATCGATGGAATTCCATTGAATTTTTGTTTCTTTTCAGTGTTCCGAATCTTGCGGCACTCAGGGGCTGAGTCGTCGGAGTCTGCATTGCATTGACACCCGAAATGGCCAAAAGTTGGATGGTCGGTATTGCGAAGGGATTCCTCATGAGTCCATCGAGACGGAATGCAATCGGATCCCTTGTCCTTCATGGCAGTACGGAGGCTGGACTGAGGTGAGCAAAGCAGAATTGGTGACAAAATGATTTTCGACCACTGATCAGTGCTCACGCTCCTGTGGCGGCGGCATTCGGGTTCGGCACTCGACGTGCCAAGACGCGGCCGGCCGCGAGGTGAATGCGCGAATGTGCTCGGGCGAGCCCAAGCTGGAGTCGGAGAAGTGCAATCAGCACATGTGCACACGGTGGAGCTTCGGAACATGGTCGCCCTGTTCAGTGAGGTGAGCAAATGGTCATCGAGAATCCCGAAAAGGTAATAAAAACGATGGAAATTTCACAGTTGTGGCGAGGGCATTGAGCGGAGAGAGGCAGTTTGTGTGAGCGAAACTGATGGGCGACCATTGGAGGCCGGGGCTTGTGAGCTGAGAGAACGGATTGTGGAGAAGCCATGCCAGAGGGCAGCGTGTCCCCACTGGTCAGTGTCAGATCTTATTAGTCAGAACCCCGAAAATCGGATTAAGGCAACTCGGCTCCTGGAGTCAGTGTACGGTCAGTTGTGGCCAGGATGGCTTCCAAACCCGTCTCGTCCAATGCGTGGATTCGGTGGGCCGGAAACTGGCGGACCAACAATGTTTGACCAAGGACGCCACTGAGAAGCCCCAAAGCCACAAAGTGTGCAGTCCGGGGCCATGTCCATATTGGTGAGCCATTGTCCCAATTTGGAATTTTGGCCCCAAATTTCCGTCATGTTCTTCCCCAAAGGCGAGTCGGCGAATGGAGTCCCTGCTCAGTCAGTTGTGGCCAAGGTATTAAGCACCGGAATGTGGAGTGTGTGCAGGCGGCCCAAATCGTGGACGATTCGCTGTGCCAGGAGGCACAACAGCCGCCTCGGCAGGACCGATGTGTCCTGTTGGCATGTGCGGTGTGGGAGCCGGAGGCGTGGGGGCCGGTAAGTGAAATTTTGGCGTTTTGAGAGTCCTCTCCTGACATGCTTTCATAGTGTTCGACCANTGGCTTCTCCGGACCTACGAGCTCATCTGATCTATCGCCTACAGACCCACCATTTTGAGGATTATCTGAAGCGGAATTCGAGCGGAGAATCGGCGGAACAATCCGGAGAATTCGAACGAAATCCGGGGCCAAATCCGGAGCCGAATCTGAATAATAATGGAACTTTGGTGACTGTGCTGAAAGGTGGGAATTTGGAACATTTTGAGGACTAATTTGGACAATTTTCTTCCCCGATTCAGATCCAATTCACCGGCGCTCGGGACGCTCGACCAACTCGTGGGAACATTTTGTGGAGGTGCTGGTGGTGACGGATTATAAAATGCTGCTCTACCACCAGCAAAATCTGGAAAACTACGTGCTAACCTTGGTAATAAATAAATACTGTTCAAGCGTTGATTAATATATGGAAATGAAATTTTATTGCTATAGCACAAACCCTATTTAAAGTGCAATTACAATAACAATTAATAGTTCATTTTTTTGAATTTTTTTACATTCACAATTCAGAGTCCATATGATTAGGGTTGTTGGTGACCGGTTTAAAACCGGTACCCCCGGTTTTCGGTTTGGCCGGTTTTGGCACTCCCGGTTTTCGGTTTCGGTTTTGGCCTGACCCCCGGTTAACCGCCGGTTTTACCGGTTTTACAAGATTGTGCCAAAATCGAGCAATATTTGGGAAAAAATTCTGAAAAATTAATTTTAAAATATAAATTCATTTTAACAACTTTTTAACAATGATAATTGAATAAAAATAACACTTCAAAATTCATTTTAACCTTCCTCATCTGTGGCGCTTTCTTCCGGATCCAATTCAGTCGACAGTGAACGCACATTTTTCAGATGCGCTTTGATTAAAATTAGTTTTTCAGCTAATTCCCCACCGAGCCTTTCAAATGAGAAATAAAAATTAAATAATATATTCAATTTAATTATATGCCTGTTTCGAAGCGTGTTTGCATATAGGAGTCCGGCCATGCTGAAGACCCGTTCCGAACTGACTGATGTCGCTGGAATTGAAAGCAAAATCCTTGCTCCTTCAGACAAATGCGGGAATGCGGAAGTGCCGGAAACTTGGATGACTTTTGCCACCCGTCAGAAGTGATGGCGAATTTGTTCTTACCAATATTTTCGGTTATTGTTTTGCGAATTCGATCGGCCATTTGTGGTATTATTTTTCGAGTAAAATGCCAACGTCCAAATGTCTAAAAATTTAAAATAAAATAAAATAAATAAATCATTAACTGTTCGTCCCGGATATGCTTTTTTGGTTCGATCTTTCACATCTGGATCATCAAAAAAACCGGTGCTCGCATTTTGTCTGACCATAATCCGGACGAGTTGTTCATCGACTAATTGTTGTTGGTCTAATTCCTGTTCATTTCTCAAAAAATGTGATCGAATATCGGGTCCATCCTAAAGTATTAATTTATGTATCAAAAAATAAAAATATAGTTAACGTTGTTTTCGTCGGATTTATAGTCTTCATATTCTTTTTCGTGGCCTTTCAATTTTAAATGATTGATCATATTTGACGTTGAATGATCTTTGGGTGTTGCCAAAATAGCACCACATGCCAGGCATTTTCTTTTGTCCTCTCCGTTCAATTTAATCTTGGCGAAATATTTCCAAATTTTAGCTACCATTATAGAAAACGAGCTAAATTGTAAATTCCTAAAAATAATAACTAAAAATAATAATTGAAAATTATGCAATCATTTTTGCTGCAGCATATAGAGAAAAACTGACATACACTATTTTTGAACATTTTGCCAAGAAAAAATAAATTTAAATTAATTTCGAGTATCCAAATCACCTTAATTTTCTCAAATTTCTCATTCTTAGGGGTGGATTTTTAAAACCGAAAAACCGGCGGTTTTGGGGTCCCGGTTTTCGGTTTGGCCGGTTTCGGGACCCCCGGTTTTCGGTTTCGGTTTTAGGGCCAAAAACACCGGTTTTCGGTTTCGGTTAACCGAAACCGAACCGGTCGCCAACAACCCTACATATGATAGACAAATAGATTAGAATCGGATTCTCAAAAATCCCTTGGAATATTGAAATTGATCACATTTTTTATATAACTGGTAAATGGTAATGAGTAGGGCTGGCATTTTTAGGGAATTTCCCTAAGCCAAAATAGGGACTTATTAGGGAGCAAAAAAGGGCCCAAATAGGGAGAAAATAGGGAGCTATCTAGCGAAAATAGGCAAAAATAGGGAAATTTTTTCCCCAAAATATGACCTAAAATTCAAAATTTTTTCTAAAAAGCGTATTAAGCCTTTTTAAAACCAAATTAACCATATCTTGAGATGTTTTCAATATAAAAATTGAAGATTCATACAATATAAAATTAAAAAAAAATTAAAAAAGTTTTTTGAATTTTTTCAAAAATTTGTGAAAAAATTTTTGAAAAATTTTTAGAAAAAAAACTAAAATTTTTCCAAAAAATTTTCGGAAAAAACTAAAAATTTTTCCAAAAAATCTAAAATTTTAGGGTTTTATTGCATTTTTGTGAAGAATTTCTTAAAAAATGGGCAAAATAGGGAGAAAATAGGGAGAAAAGTCGCGAAATAGGGAAAAATTTAGCCGCGCTTACTGAAATAGGGAAAATAGGGAAAAAAAGTTCATCAAAATACACTTAAATATGTCTAAAAACGCGTTTCTGAGCGTTTCCCTACGATTCCCTTTATTTTAAAAAATAGGGAATTCCCTAAAAGTGCCAGCCCTAGTAATGAGCCTGTATTGTGGTCTTTGAAAAAAATGATTAATAGTGCGCATTATGATGTTCATTCTTCCAAGAACATATATGATTACTGTATTTCGCGTAAATTCAAACGGCTACCATTCCAAATACCACCAAGTCAAAAATACCACCACGAACGAAAACTTTTTTGTAAGACTTGTTAGACCGAAAGTATAAAAGACAAAGTTGTGCAGAATTTTATGCTCTATCTGTTTGTATTTTTAGTTTTTCAAATTTCCGCAAAAAATTTTGAAATTTTTCGAAAAACACCGATTTTTCGCCTTTTTTCGAAAATTTTGCAAAATTTCAAAATTTTTTGCGGAAATTTGAAAAACTAAAGAATCTAAAAGATAGAGCATAAAATTCTGCACAACTTTGTCTTTTATACTTTTGGTCTAACAAGTCTTACAAAAAAGTTTTTGTTTGTGGTGGTATTTTGACTTGGTGGTATTTGGAATGGACGCAAATTCAAACAGCTAACAAATATTCTACATATCCAAAGCATTTATTGTAAAAGCGCGCCAATTTAAATGATCGAAACAATGCCTTTTACTAAAAAGTGTGTTATTTTTATTCACGTCAAGGATTTTTATTGGGACTTAATTTCTTTTTTTCCGATGCAATGGATTAATCGTTCTACCTTTCTTTTTTCATCTTTTAGTTCCGTTACCAGGTCGTTGCATAAAAAATGACCCCTTTTCTTTATCACGCCTGATTATGTGAAATATTGGAAAAATCATTCTAAATTTCTTCTATATCATTATTCTGATTGTTTTCTATCCATTGATATCAAATTTGTCAATATTCACAAGTTTCAAAGCAGATTTCAAGCTGAAACAATGACGGGAGATAAGGAAAATTTTCATCACGTTTTACACATCATATCCAATCTAACCAACTTTTCCAAAAGGATCCTGGGATTTGATGGTCTCAATTTGTAGAGCTAGAAAAATTAATAATTTTGCAAAAAAATTTGAACCCAAAAAGTTGACCAGAAAAAAAGTTAGGTCTGTTTTTCAAAAAAATCGAAAATTTTCAGAAAGTTCCGAAATTTTTAAAAATTTGATTGAATTTTGAANTTTATGCCTATAATAGAAATTTGGTTGGGACGAATCTTGGCGGGACGAATCTTGGTTTTTTGGCTGGTGGGACGAATCTTGGCTTTTTGGCTGGTGGGACGAATCTTGGTTGGGACGAATCTTGGTAGCGCCTTAATTTTTAGTATATATTTGCTTTTTATAGAACTTAAAAAATTGAAAATTTAAAAAAGTTATGAATTAAACTTCTCATATGGGGGGTCATTTTTTATGCAACGACCTGATACCATCATTGGCCATCAATTTGAAATATTTTCAGTTCGCCACCGTCTCCTCCATCTACCGACACCCCTCCCTTGGCGCTTCAATCAATGTAATCGTTGTTCGTCTGGTGGTCCTCAAGAATGAACGAGCAGGCCCCGCAGTGTCCAACCGGGCCCAGGAAACGCTGCAACAATTTTGCCATTGGCAACAACTGCTCAATGACCGCAACGATGACGCATTGAACCATCATGGTCAGGGGAAGGGGGTGAGGAGGTGGAAACTGATTGGAATTGGACTAGTGACGATCAGGGAATACTGATCAGAATCGGCTAATCATTGAAGGGGGTAGAGTTCATTAAATAATTGGGGATGGAGTCCGGATCAAGTTCCGGGCTGTCCCCAAATCCGGATTTTTACGATCTCACTTTCTATCATTTTCTGAGGTGAGGGACCCTTAAAATCTGGGTTCCGATTCTAGATACCTAGCTAAGAATTATTGCACATCTGATTTGGTTATAGATGTGGCCATTCTGCTGACCCGGCACGACATTTGCCGCGCCACCAACAAATGCGACACACTCGGATTGGCCGAACTTGGCACAATTTGCGATGGGCGCAAGAGCTGTGCCATCATCGAGGACAATGGTTTGTCGGCGGCATTCACGATAGCCCATGAGCTTGGCCACATCTTCAACATCCCGCATGACGATGAGCGGAAGTGTGCCGAGTTCATGCCGCTGAACAAATACAGTGGGTTTAGCATTTTTAAGAATGTAAAAATGGATCCGGAAGAACCATTTACTGTAGATCATTTTCTCCCCATAAAATATCCATTTTTGTTGAAGACTACCACATTATGGCGCCTACCCTGGAATTCAACACCAACCCCTGGTCCTGGTCCCCCTGCTCCTCTGCAATGCTGTTGCGCTTCCTTGACCATCGTCGGTCGCAAACCGAATGTTTGCTGGACCAGCCGGCCGAGCGTCGGTACTACGACAAAATGTTCGATGTGCCGGCACCCGGAGCAGTGTATGTACTTCCCGAATTCGAACTTTGAATCCATCTGATAAACATTCTTGTAGTTACTCGGTCAGCCAACAGTGCAAATTCGTTTTTGGTGCCGCCGCCGAAATTTGCCCGTACATGCCGACATGTCGCCGTCTTTGGTGCTCAGTGTCATACGGATACCAGATGGGTTGTCGGACACAGGTTATCAATGATTCAAAGTTACCTAAAAATTGATCGAATTTGGTGATTATTTTGTTAGCACATGCCATGGGCCGACGGAACACCTTGCGCGGATAACATGTGGTGCCATCGGGGCCAATGTGTTGGAATGTCTCCGATGCAAAGACAACCTGTGGATGGCGGATGGGGCGAATGGAAGCCGTGGAAGGAGTGTTCGCGAACTTGTGGAGGAGGTAAATGATGACATTCATGACAGTATCCAATAAATATATTATCATAATGTCTATGGGAATATTGGCTATATCTTATTTTAGGTGTCCAAAAGGCAAATCGGGAATGTGATTCACCCCAACCCGAGAATGGCGGCAAATACTGTGTTGGCCAACGAGAGCGGTACCGACCCTGCAACATCCAGGCAAGTTGTTGACCATCCATGGTTAGCTTGATTATCAGATTGATCTGGGTTAAGTCTGATCCTTAATGCCGATCAAAGATCGATTCCTAAATCGATCTCTTCCTGTTAAGGATTGCCCTCTGGACACTCCGGGCTTCCGCGAGCTCCAATGTGCCGAATTTGACGGCAAAGACATTGGCATCCATGGGGTACCCAAGGAGCTGAAATGGGTCCCAAAGTACACCGGGGTAGCGGACAATGAGCGATGCCGCCTCTACTGTCGGGGTGCCGACTCGGCCGCATTCTACCTGCTAAAGGTATTTTACATACGCATTTTATCTACTCATTTTTAAGTAACTGTCTTATTTGTCATTTTCACAAAATGACAAAATCACAACATTTTATGCCTCCAATTCTTAGTCCTGGCTCTATACTCTCTATAGTCACAGGAAGATAACTTTATTAGCCTAGATAAAGATAGAATAAAAAGATTTAAAAACGCATTTTATCTACAAGATCACAAAGAAGAAAAATTTTTGTTTACTGTATTGCGCGAAAATTCAAAACTGCCTAAGTAACTCTCTCATTTTGTAAGCCATTCGTTTTTAAGGAAAAAGTGATCGACGGAACGCCATGTGATCGTCACGGGGACGACATCTGCATTGACGGCAATTGCCACAAGGCAACATTCATCAATTTTTAGGCATTAAATCTTTTGCTCTTAAAGGCCGGTTGTGACCATCGGCTGGGATCCGATATGAAACGTGATATTTGCGGAGTTTGCGGTGGAGACAGCACCTCTTGTCGAGAGGTGAAGGGCGTGTACAACGAGCGGGGCACCTTTGGCTACAATGAAGTGTTGCGGATCCCGGCTGGTGAGAAGGATTAGGGATTTTTGATCAGTTTTTGACCAGATGATCAATCACTTTGATAGGTTCGGCCGGAGTGGACATCACCCAAACGGCGCACAACAGCCTGAAGGCGGACGAGAACTATCTGGCACTTCGGATGGCCAACGGAGAGTTCTTGCTGAACGGGCAGTACCAAGTGTCCGTGTTCCGTCAGCAAATCCCGATCCTGGACACGGTGCTCGAGGTTGATCTGATCGCTCTGAAATTAATTTTTCATAATCTTCTATGATATTCCTTTTAAGTATTCCGGTAGTGACAAGGCTGTTGAACGCATCAATGGAACCGGACCACTCCGCATGGATATTGTCAGTTTGTTTGGGCTCCAATCTTGGTCTAATCACCTTTCATGATCCTCTACCGTTACAGTATTTGCATGTGTTGAGTGTCGGAGCTCTGTCGGCACCGAACATCCGCTATCAGTTCATGCATCCAATCACTCATCCGTCTCAAATTCCAGCACAAAATACCAATTTCTTCTGGCGTCACGGCACAAATAATTGGACCGAATGTTCCGCAAAATGCCAAGGGGTACAATCTCAGCAGTTGCAATGTATCAAAAGTGCCACCAATCGTCCGGTGCCAGAAACGTATTGCGGCAACATTCGACAACCGGATGCGCAGAGGCGCATGTGCAATGTGGAGTGTTTCTATAAGTTCCAACAAAGGCTGAATGCGGACTCCGCGGGGCGAAAGTGGTACCAGGTGAGTTCACGTGATTCCGATCTTTGATCATTTGGGCCTAAGTTTGTGATCAGTTTTCTTGGCAATTTTTCATTTTTGCAGAACATTTGCGTCCGATCGTACACCAACGGAAAGGAAGAGCAAGCGACGGAAGCGGAATGCCAGGCCGCCGGAGTGAAAGTGCCAGGAAATGGAGGAACGGACACGCAACAGCCACAACAGCAGACGCAGAAAGACCAAAATCAGCAACAGAAACAACAAAATCCGGCAATACCAACGGACCGAAGATGGGCCTACTCACAGTGGAGCCAGGTGAGATTAGAGCGATCAGAAGCAGATAGTTTTGTACCCTAAAAGTGATCAGACCGATTTTTTCATTTCATTTCTTGTCCTAAAACATTGGATCAATTTCATTGAATTTTTGTGTCTTTTCAGTGTTCCGAATCCTGTGGCACCCAGGGGCTGAGTCGTCGTAGTCTGCACTGCATAGACACCCGAAATGGCCAAAAGCTGGATGGCCGATACTGTGAAGGTATTCCTCATGAGTCCATCGAGACGGAATGCAATCGGATCCCTTGTCCTTCATGGCAGTACGGAGGCTGGACTGAGGTGAGGAAGGGCAGAATTAGGTGATGGCATAAATGATCTTTGGTCATTGAACAGTGTTCACGCTCCTGTGGCGGCGGAATTCGAGTTCGGCACTCGACGTGCCAGGATGCAGCCGGTCGCGAGGTGAATGCACGAATGTGCTCGGGCGAGCCCAAGCTGGAGTCGGAGAAGTGCAACCAGCACATGTGCACCCGGTGGAGCTTCGGAACCTGGTCGCCCTGTTCAGTGAGGTGAGCGGCGAAATGGTCATCGGGAATCCTGAAAAAGTGATAAAATGATGGAAATTTCACAGTTGTGGCGAGGGCATTGAACGGCGAGATGCAGTTTGTGTGAGCGAAACTGATGGGCGACGATTGGAGGACGGGGCTTGTGAGCCGAGAGAGCGGATTGTGGAGAAGCCATGCCAGAGGGCAGCATGTCCCCAGTGGTCAGTATCAAAACTTAGGGATCAGACTATGGAATTGATCTGAATCAGAAAGTTGAAAGTTTCTTGCTGTTTGTTTGTCTGTCCTCTTGACAATCAGAACCCTGAAAGTCGGATTAAGGCAACTTGGCTCCTGGAGTCAGTGTACGGTCAGTTGTGGCCAGGATGGCTTCCAAACCCGGTTGGTCCAATGCGTGGATTCGGCGGGCCGGAAACTGGCGGACCAACAATGTCTGACCAAGGACATCACTGAGAAGCCCCAAAGCCACAAAGTATGCAGTCCCGGGCCATGTCCATATTGGTGAGCCATTCTCGAAACTTTGGCCCCAAATTTCCGTCATGTTCCTCCCCCAAGGCGAGTCGGCGAGTGGAGTCCCTGCTCAGTCAGTTGTGGCCAGGGTGTTAAGCACCGGACCGTGGAGTGTGTGCAGGCAGCACAGATCGTGGACGATTCGCTGTGTCAGGAGGCACAAAAGCCACCTCGGCAGGACCGATGTGTCCTGTTGGCATGTGCGGTGTGGGAGCCGGAGGCGTGGGGACCGGTGAGCGAAATTTTGGCATTCTGCTGCTGCGTCCTCTCCTGGCATACATATTTTCATAGTGTTCGACCACTTGTGGCTGGGGAGTGCAACGGCGGAACGTGAATTGTGTTAGAATGTCCTCCTCGTCCAACCATCAAAGGCCGCTAAACAGCGGGAATACTCTGAAATCATCACCAACATCGTCGTCCATTGTACTCCATGACCGGGAATG
Organism: Rotylenchulus reniformis; assembly: GCA_001026735.1. NCBI lineage: Eukaryota > Metazoa > Nematoda > Chromadorea > Rhabditida > Hoplolaimidae > Rotylenchulus > Rotylenchulus reniformis. The sequence goes on from LDKF01000947.1 coordinate 50,988, forward strand.
CACTGTAATTTTGTAGCAGAATAGGTGTTCCAAATAAAATTTTATTGAAGGGCCAAAAACCTCGCACGGAGCGGACCTGTGATCGGACCTCGGAATGCCCTCTGAATAACAACAATGATAATGGTGGCAATGGCAAAAATGCTGATGTGCAATGGTCCGCTGGGCCTTGGTCTGAGTGCAACCAAAAATGTGGCCAAGTTGCAAGTGGTGGTGTTCAGCGGAGGGTGGTGGAGTGCCGGGCCAAGGGCAGGGAAATGCCAAGTGAGTTTTGATCGGTACTCCAATATAGGATGGATCATCTACCGATCAATATTTGTTCCCATTTTAGCTGCCTATTGTGCTCACTTGGAACGTCCGGTTCAGGTGAGCTATTGGCCAAATTTAATAGTATTAAATCGATTAACCGCATTTTCAACCTCTTTTTAATCTTTAGTCCCAACCCTGTACTCCGGCCAAAATTTCCGCATGTCCCCAGTGGAATATCAACGATTGGGAACTGTGCCCAGTGAGCTGTGCGGACCCGACCAATCCGGCACCGTATCAACAACGGCGTGTTGTGTGTCAATTTTCCAACGGAACGGAAGCAAAGGATCCGACAGAATGTGCAGGGCCGAGACCAGAAGAGCGGCGACCCTGTGCCGGATTGGCGCCTTGCCCTCCAGCGGCACAGAAAGGCAACGGACGGAAGGAGAAGGGCCGCTGGGAGACGGGAGTAATGCCAAAATTGCCGTAATATTTATCATTTTTATCAATTTATCAAATTTAGGACTGGTCCCCATGTTCCCTGACATGTGGAGGCGGATGGAAGAGGCGGTCAGTCTTCTGTAATAATGGCAGCGGATCTGTTGGCCCATGTGCGGATACCGAACGTCCGGCACAATTTGAGCAATGCAACACACAGGATTGTGGCATAGGCACATGGCAAATCGGAGATTGGTCCCAGGTAAGGCTAATGGGTTTTAGAGAATTATCCTTAGGGATAACAATGAACCATCCAAAGCCAATTGATTTTGGAAAAATTGAGTCTATGAGTAAATCCCTCGGATTTTAGTGCTCAGTGAGTTGTGGTCAAGGTGAGCAGACCCGTCCGGTTTGGTGCAATTCGGTGGTGAATCCGCTCCAAAAGTTGGAGGAACATCTGTGCCCGGCAGAAGGGAAACCTGTGAAACGAAGATCCTGCGCCAAACCGGAATGTCCTTCGCAATCGCCAAAAACGACCAAGTATGACCATGAGATTTCCCGCAATACTTTTCCCTAATTTTCTTGAAGCCTTTCGACCTCTCAGCCGTCCTTGGACCCATCTTCCGTGGCTCGAAATGGCAGCGCGGGCCGTGTGATGGCCCTTGTCGGTCCTGCCTCCTCGCTGAATTCATCCACAACTTCGTCACCGCCGTTGCCGAACTATCGTTGGGAGAGCGGACCATGGAGCTCGGTTGGCACTTTACGAACTTTGCGGGGGCGGAAGAAAAAGAGTCGGACCCATCGGAACCCCAAGTGCGGGATCCGATGTCGAACAAATCGGACCCGGCGGAAGCCCTAACCTAACAATTTAGTATTTGTTGTCTGTAGAAACAGTTCTTTGCTTTTTGCATTCCTATCTTTGTTGTTCATCTAATTCTAATCCCTCATCTTTGTTGTTTCTCTTTGTTCATTACCTTCTGAGTAAAATAAAGATTTTTTTTAAAGTTTTTGTTTAGAATACTTATTAATAGAGGTTTGGACCCAGAAAAATGCATCCTTAGATATGAGATAAATTGCAGTGCCCACGCCAATGCAAGCCGAATACCGCCCGAACGCGATGGGTCCACTGCACGGATAGTGCCAACGGAAGCGAGGTGGACGCGGCAAAGTGTGATCGGGACGAGAAACCACCGACGGAACACCCTTGCCGACCAACAAATTGCCCAAGATGGCAGAAAGGCCGATGGGGCATGGTCTGTTGGAGAGGGAGTAAGAAGTTAGGGGAGTAGAGAAATAGAGATAAAAATAAAATCCACCATAATAGTCGGATAATCGAAGCATTCCGGAAACGATGACAGCAATATTTGAGGGGCCCGGAAAGATCAAAGCCATTACCATTTAGTTGGGATTGGGATCTGAATTTGTCCAGATTAAAAACCAATTGGGAGTGCCATAATTACCGTTTGTTGTTTTTAGTGTTCGACAAGTTGTGGCTCGGGTGTTGCTCGGCGGACTGTGTTTTGTCGCCGAGGTCGTGGAGCGGTCCGATTGGCACCCGATTCGGAATGTCTTGCCCTGGGCCCCAAACCATTCGAAACCCGAAAATGTGAGATGGCACAATGCCCGTCTTATCGGTGGCGAGTCACTTCTTGGAGCAAGGTTAGTGATGGAAATGGAAGATTAACAAAATACCTAAAGTTCATCATACTGTAGTTAGGGAACGTATTTATATGGACTTTATATTAGAATATATAGGATAGACATCACTGTTCTCATTCCATCATTCCATGGCTTTTAAGTGCTTATTGGTGATGCCAAAATTATGTCCTAACCTAACTTAGAATTCAGTGCATTGATCCGTGCAAGCCCACCGAACAACGCCGGAAAGTGTTCTGCATGTCAGAGCAGGGCAAAAGGGCAGCCCCGAACATGTGTGATCAGTCCGGAANAGGTGAGCAAACAGTGCGAGATGAATCCATGTGATGCGGAATACCGGTGGAGTGTCGGCCCGTGGTCCCAGGTGATAAAATGATAACTAGAGTTGTGCATGACCCTACCTACCCTCCCCCGGTTATTGCTTAGTGAATCTGACCCACCCACCCCGGGTTTTCCGGTTAATTAATTCAAATTTTGGTTATTTTTCAAAAACTCCGGTTTTTAACCAGTCAAAATCGGTAGTATCCATGAGCAGAGGCCAGGGATCGAGAAGAGATTTTTCGAGAATCTTGAATAGAGATCGATCTTAAGCAAATTCCGAGTAATAGACACACCTACACATTTCTCTTCAGTGCTCAAAAGAATGTGGTCGGGGCTTTCGACGCCGGAAGGTACGGTGTCTAGACCGCCTTGAGGGAAGAGCGGACAAGAGCAAGTGCGACGAGAGGAATCGGCCAAAACGTCGCGAAGCCTGTTTCGTGCGTAATTGTACGCAATGCGAGGGGAATATGTTGCGTCATTTCAATGCTCTGTTTAGGCCTTCCCGGGGATTGCGCCGAACTGAAAGACCAAAATGGCCAAATGATGGATAGCAATTACACTGTAAAAGACATTGAAGTTTTAGAAGTGGATTTGATTTTCAGGTTCTGGTCACCGGATTCCGAATTGAGGTTTACTGTCACCGGATGAACGAAACAATCCCCAAGACGTTCCTGAATGTTCCGTCGGGCACAAATTTTGCCGAATTTTATGGGAAACGCCTGAAAGACTCGTTTACTTGTCCTTACAATGGGCACAGAAACGGTAATTTATAGAGAAAAATATTCTTGCAAGAATTTTTTTATCAGATTCATGCGCTTGCACCGACGGTGGTCATGCTCAAGCGGGGTTTACCCGGTTCAGCAAGGTTCGCGTCGATCTGCAGAACTTGAAGATCAACCGTAAGTTGAGGGGAATGGTTACTGTAGGGGAAAAGAATTCTTTGAGCAATTTTTTCACTATTTTCTTATTTACTTAGTATCATTGACGTGAAAATTGCAAAATTCTCCAAAGATCCCATAGTGACAAAAAAACGATTCCAAAGAGTCCCCTCCATTTCAGCGAATGATCAAAGTTTTGCGGTCATCGAATACGGTAAACCAGTGGCCTACGGTACAGCCGGGGATTGTTATTCGTCATCATCTAGATGTCCTCAGGTCTGGTTTTTTTCTAATTTAGATTTACTTTTTCTGTATTTAGGGCCGATTCTCCATCGACCTGCGTGGCACCGGTCTCCGTTTGGTCGATGATCTTCAATGGCGGTAATTTATTTTGTTTTTTTTTCCTTTTCACCCCTAGTTTTAGCGAACAAGGCCACCGGACCAGCATGAACATCGAGCGATCTGAGGTTCCTGAATTTTGGATCTGTACTCCTGATCTGATCATTTCACATTCATTCAGAACAACGCCTTGGTGGAAGGCTCATGTGGCGGTTATTGCGGGGAGTGTGCTCCTGATAGATTCAAAGGCCTGGTGATCGAGATTGATCCGAAGCAAAAGTGAGTTTTGATTGGATTTTTGGCACAAATTCCGTAAAAATCCATTTGCAGACCATTGCTCGGCATCGGTTGATCAGCTCCAAGCGGCCGATCGGTTTCGAGACTCCCTTACTCAACCAGCGGCTGATCAGTATCCTCTACACTTCCTTAGTCATCCTCCTCAATTGCGTCTTTCTACCGACCTTTTTCCGAATGATCCGAATAGTCAAAACACCATTGCATTCGTTGCTTTCCAGCACCAATTCACAATCCTCAACAGTCATTCAATCCGTCCATTTGTCCCCATTGGAGAATAACAATCCCCCCTCCTCATTGTGAAAATGCTATTAATCCCCCCAATCATGGTCCGAATTCTCCATCCATGTTTTTCCCTCATTCTTGATCACCAAAAGCTTTCCAAAGGGATTTTTGACCAAATTCTGGGAACTATCCTTTTCCTCAGTCAGTCAGTGATACTGGCGAATTCGGTGTTTAAACTGACAAAATGCCGAATTTCCGGGATGGGGAGGTCCCTTGTCCATTCTTTTCTCTGTCCATTCTCATTCATCCCATTCTTTTTCCCGAAAATTCTCCACCTAAATTATCACAATTTTTCCGCTTTCTGCTGCTCTCCACTGCCCGTCCATTATTGTTCATTTTGGCCAAATAAAAATGGAAAATAATTTTGTTGAACAATTTATGAATGAGTAAAAAAAGAGAAAATGAAAGAGGAAGTGTTTGAGTATTTATGAGGAATTAAACAGGGAAAAAATACTGTACAACGTAGTAGATATCGGAACGGTCGATTAATCAATCGCTTTTTATCGATTTTTTCGAAGGTGGTTATTGTATTGAAAAGAAAATGATTTTGATTTTGTCCGATCTCTAATACAAATCGACGGTCCATTTCTGAATAATTTTTGGTAAAAAAAACTATTAAAATCTCCGTCGATTAAGCAGTAATAATTTGTGCACAAAAATATGGAAAAGGATTAAAAAAAATGAAAATGACGAGATCGATGAGATGATGTGGAAGCGAATGATCGGACGGCGGCGGGGGCGAGGGGGAGAATTGTGTTTTTCAAAATTCTGAATTCTCCGAAAAATTTGACTTTGGCATAACAATTCTCATTTTGGAACATTATTTGGGGAAAACGGATAAAGGACGGGTGGCAGTGTTCATAAATTCAAAATTTGCGCTTTTTCTTGGCATTTCAGTTGCAGGTATACACTTGGCTGACATTTCTGCACGTTTCACAGACAACCTTGGCAAGGAAAATACGGGATTCATTGGTTTAATTCGCTAGATGCCCTTTCTTACTTGACAGCACCACTGGAATTTGCATCGGCACTTGCTAACCACCTAAATTTCAGGACGTAATTTTTCTTGGCGATTGGGTTACTGTATGTTTGTACCTCTTCAATGCGACTTTTGTACCCTCTGCCGCAACAAAGCAATTCGCATGAATTTGGTGCCCGGGGGTCGTTGCTGACCAAGAAATTGTTGGGGCATTTATTTTGGTTGAGAAAATTCCGAAGAAAAAAAACTCACGAGCAAACCCTGCCCTGGGTACCAATGGTCCCATCTGTTCTATCCACACGACAGTAGTCCGGCGATGGGTCCTGTGAAGATTTGCCAGAATCCATAAAATAATCAAAATGCCATAAAATAATGGAAATGAATAGTCCAATTGGTTTCATAGAATCCAGAGTGCTAGTACTAGATGCAGTTTGGTTCAAAAAACATATTTTACAAATAAAAACATGAATTTTCAGGAAAAAATTTGCTAACTATTTTCATGAACATCACATTGGAGTTGCGAAATTTAGAGATTGATTGAGTCCCATTCTCGGTCTCGTACTCGTTTTTTTTAATTTGATTTCCTGATTATTGGCCACAATACCATCAGTTCTTACCAAAACCCTTACCAAATAGACCAGATCTGTCAGTGCCCTATTTTTCCTCCTCTGCTGCTGTTGTTGCTGCCGTTGGTTCTGCGTCGTCATTGAATCTTCGAACTGCATGTTCCCCCTGCTGTTGATCTGGATTCGTCTGGCCTGTCGGTATTTGGTCTGCAAGATGGTGCCAATTTGGCGGACGGGAGGCTGGAAAATTGGAGCAATTTTTGGACATATTTTGCAAAACTCGTCAAATTCACCAGTTGCATCCAACATGTCCTAAAAATAAACAAAATTATAAATATTATGATCACGTGAACGAACGAACTTCAGATTGCACGAACCACTGACCCCGTGGCACTTGCACTTGGGCTTGGTGTGCCGTTTCAGAATCTGGACATTGTAAAAACGAAAAATGCCAAATGAATACGTCAAAAGTTTCTCCTCACCTTTCTGCCCACTTCGTTGTTCCACCGGTTCATCAGCGACCGTCCATGGCCTTCCGCTGACCGTTTGATGCTCTCCTCCTTCTCCCGCACATCAATGAAATCCCTGATCAGTGGATATGATAAGTGATCAGGATTCAACCGATCACTTTTCACCGTTTACCTAGAGAATCTGTAGCCATACTCAATGTTATCTCCGCAGCCACCCCATGTCCAATCCTCGTTGATATTTGCGCTCCTCGGCGGTTGCTGAATTGAAACTGATTTTTTATGACTTTCCTTTTATGGCACCAAAAATTCGACCAAATGCGAACTTACTCTAGTTGTGGGCAAATTTTCGGTCTCTGAACATCCGCAACTCCTCAGAAGACCAAGTCGACAACGGCGGCCTATTTCTTAAAATGAAAATTATAAAAACAAAAAATTATAATTATAAGTTACCATGGGTGACGCCGGCGGACATAATCGCGTAGGTAAATGCAGCTTCTCGGGTACCTAAAAAAATGGATGGACCAGTAAGGGTCAGAAATCCGAGAACAATTTTCTCAATATTTATTTTCTAAGACCAATTCCAACATCCAACATTTCTTGCTTTAATTTTGTTGTGTCCCTCACCTTTCTTGTGAATTGGCCCAATGTGGTCCTTCAATTCGCGTGGATTTGAGCAATTCCATCTATTGTGCCGAAATTGCCATTCGCATTCCTTAAAGGCAAAAGAGGGGGTCAGAATCTGAAAATAAAACAATGGGGGGCCATTAGAAGGGGGGATCATCCATTTCATTGCCCGTTGAAAAGAAAGTTTTTCATGGGAAAATTTCCCGGGGGAATCGCACCGAAATGGCCTGTTTGGCGCCGTCGCCCACGGCCGGCATGTGATCCTTGAACAGTTCGCCTGTTTGTGGGGAATAAACCATTTTTAAAAATTTCATTTTCATTAACTTACAAATTCGCTTTTGTCCCGGCGACAGACCCTACAAAAGTGGAAACTTATACCAAATTGGTCCAAAATTCAGGGAGTTTTTGGGCTCGAATGTTGCCCGAGAACTGGGACTAACCGAATGTACCAATTACGAATTTCGTAAATCCGCAAACCCCCCTCCCCCGGTTTCCGTAAAATAAACTATTTTTTTAAACTCGTGTAAAATATCAAGTTCTTTATCTATTCCCAATTATAAGATTGGGTATGTATTCCCCATCCAAACAAACCCTCAGCTCCATACATTCCGCCGCTGGCTGTGCTGACCTTTTGCCGGATCCGTCCGCCGGATGCTGTTGCTTAGACGACTCATAGTGCGGGGACAGGTTGAGCTGGGTGCTGAGTTGGGCCACAGATGACCTACAAAAAACTATGAAATTTCACGATATTTATGGAGAACTGTATTAGGTTAACATTTTAGGGACTTGTCAAGCTCATGGCCATATAGTCGAAAGTATAACGAGAATTTATAAATCTTTGCTCACCACCAAGACACGTCCAACATGGCACCAACCCGAAGTGCTCGTATGACAACACAGAACAGCAGGGCCAACCTGTCCAACCGAATCATGTCGGAAAGGGATGCTGCTAGGTTGGAATTTCGGAAATCAATTTCTCCTGAATTTCGATCTTTTTTATTGTTATGTTAATCCCACAATGTGCTTAATCTGTCTGAATCGGGACTTATAGGGCGAGAGTGAGATGATTTGATTGTGCGGAGATGGGTGATGATCCCCGTCGATGATGACGGGCCAAAAGCAAACATGCAAAATTGTTTGTGAGACGATAGGAATGGGGAAGGAGGATGGGTCATCTAAGAAATTGGGAAGAGGGGGAGGTATATGGGCAGAGGAGCCCAAAAGTCGTAAAATGAATGAATGGTCAGCAGAAAGGAGGAGGGGGAGTGGCCATAAAACAATTTGGAGGCCAAAGTGGAGGAAAAGGGCCGATCCGGGTAATCAATACGGAATATGGACCAATTATTAGACATAGTTTTGTTATCTGTCCAGAAATTCAATTTTGAATGAACCCAACAGTTTTGGAATAACTTTTAAGAGACCCGGATGAACGATATGAAGTTTTGGGGCTAGATGGTATATATGGAGATGTGCATCATAGTAATAATTAATAATAGTTGAAAAAACAAAAAAAATGGATCATACTTTGACCAAATGTGCAAGAGTTATTATAGGAAAAAAACTTACTATAGGAAAAAGGGGAGGATGGTTTCTTTCACTGACAAGAAAGGAATCTTTGGAGCGGAAATCAAAAGAGCATCGGATGCTAAAAATAATTAATAAGGACAAAAATAGACCTTGGAATTCGTAATTTGTATATTTGTACCTTTTGAAGCATTTTATTGACAGCCGATTTGGACGAGCAGAAATGTGCCGATTCCCTTCCCGGATCCGTGTGTCCCGCTTGGGTACCCATCCCAGGGAGGAAATTAATTATTCCCCCATTTTACTCGTCGGGGGGGGGGGGGGGGGGGATGAGCCGGGGGACATTTGCCATTTTGTCTTCTTCCAGAGTTGGCCCATTGTGACGGGGGAACTTGTTGGCCATAAACAAGGCACAGGGAGGGAAGAGAGAATGGGGAGAAGGGGAGGGATATAATTAATTGCTGAAAGTCCCAGTCATCGGCAGAGCAGGGAATCCAGCGGAAAAGAATGCTTTGTTGTGAAAGGGAATGGGCAAAATTTCGTGGTAAAATTCCTGTCCAACTGACAGTATGGAGAGCATTTTATTGGAATTTATCTATTTTAAAATTTCCAATGGACAATGCAAGATTTTTCATCCGTCCATCGAGGGGGCGAAAAGGGTTATTTGTACTAACTTTGAGGAATTCGATGTTTAGACAAATTTTATGGTTAATAAATTAGCACAGTGTTGCGAGTTTGGCCAATGATGGAGTCCATTCGATGCCATTTTGTTCTTGGCCCTCCGCCGTTTGAAGGTATTATCGGGCCAATATTATGACATTTTGGTGAGCAAAATGAATGGGATGGGAGGACGCCGAGCAGAGGGGGAGGCGAAGGACTTTTGATGGATCGCTTTTGGGGAGGGAAACGGAAGGAATGGACGGGGAGGGAGGAGGAGGAGGGCATTGGACGACGACGAGGAGGATGATGCTGGTGGACATTTCAGTTTCGGAGATGGATGAATTGGAATTGGGATGAATGAATGAATGGTCGGGGGAGGGAGGTCTGCTGCTGATGGGGGAGACTGGGGAGGGTGAGGAATGGGCGCTTGTCTGGATTTAAAATTTCCATTTTTTCTTCTTTTTTTGAAATTATTTACACCTCTTGACCCCTCCTCCGCCTTTTAGGGAAAAGTTGCGCAGAAACATTTTGCATTTTGTTTAGAATTGAAAATCTGGAGAAAATCAAGATTCCCGATTCCCAAACGGATCCCTTCCAAATTTCGGTGGCCGAGAAGAAAAGGCATAGGTGGTGGAATGGGCTGAATTTGGTGGACGAAATAGAGGAAGTTCATCATGTGTCAAAATTTCCTACAATGATAATTAATAATGAATTCCCCCCCCCCCTCCCAAAAAAGGAAAACTGATTTTTTCTCTTTATTTTATTTAATTTATTTGTGTATCAATCCGCCGGACATCATTTCAAATGCAAACTATGATTATTTTTGATTTACAAATTATCATTGCCTTTTAAGTGGTAAAATGTAATAAAATCTGTTCTTCATTTGAAAAAAAAAACTCAAAAATTTCATTGAACACCACCGTATCCTTTTGTTCCCGTCATTTGCGTGTCTTCTGCCCCATTTCCTGTTTTCCACGGCCATTCTTCGTCGTCGTCGTCGGATCGCGTTCGGAAGTTTCCTTCCTTCTCTCATTCCATTTGCTCAATTTTTGGCCCAACTTTGGCCTGACGTATTTCCTCCATTTTTGTTGGTTGGCAAAGTGGCCAAATGATGGAATTAGTTGTGGAATCATTGGCCTCCGACCGTATATAAATCTTGGCCAATGACTCTCGTCCAAAACATTCATCTGTGAGCTCATCCGAAAAAGTAGCGATGCAATCCTTTCAAATGGCCACAATGGGCTTCTTCCTGGTCCTTATCCTTAGTGGCATTGCCACCAGCTTCAATCTCCCTACTGACCAAGTGGCGTACCAGGCCCATTTGCCAAGATGTGAGTAATTTGCTCAATTTCGGGATTCAAAAGATTAGCAAAATAAGGGCAAATTTATCCATCATAGATAAAGGATATTTTGATTCATACTTATTACAAATAGGCAATGCATTAAATCAGGGGTGGATGGGCAAATTCATTATCCATTCAGTGACCCATTCATTGATCATTCATTACACATTCATTTCGGGATTTCATTGACAACAACACCATGTAGCAAAGCATATTTTAAAACAATGTTTAAACCCATTGTTTCAACTTCCCGAATGGACCTGCACACGAGTAGACTTTAAAGAGTCAATTGAAATATATTCACAGTCAGTTTAATAAGAATATGAGCTCATTTTATAGTTAATTATTAATTATATTTGAATATCAAGATCATTTTTTTAGGTTGCGTTTAGCCCGAGTTATTAAGCCTAGTATCCTGGATCTCTAATGTCCTATTATAAGACCCCTTGGTAGAGGTTAGAAACCGTCAGGAAAATTTAAAAATGTCAAATATGTTTTAAAATGTTCTGCAGTGTTTGCCCTTCTGCCGGACGATGCTGATTTGGTCAATGGAAATGGATTCCGCCGAAGTGCCAGAAGACATGCAACTCCGATCAGTGATCAGGATCAGCAGTTGAAGGATCGATTCGCAAGGGGCGCCGATGCCAAACAGCAGCAGGAGGGGGCCAACTTGGCCGAGTTCGCATTTGCCAAGAGAATGGGCAAATTCGCCAAAAGGAGCCCGTGGTCTGACGACAAAGAAGCGGGAGGTCAATTTGCAGGTACTGTAAAACCTGTATTTTAACCCCCCGGGGGTTGTAATACAGGTTTTACGGTAAATGAAAAATGATGGGATGTTAACGAGTTTAGCACCGATGGTTGAACTCATCGAAATGGTGCCGAGCGTCAAGGAATTTGCGAAAAGAGACAAAATGAATGTATAAGCAGTCGATTGGCAATCGATCTGGATTGATCAATGGTATCATTTTGATCTCGATAACATATAAAGTCATGTCAAATATTAATTTCCATTTGGGACCAAAAAGCATGGTAAAAAGTGTGTCTTTTTTTCTTTTTTTTTCGGGACCAAAAAGCATGGTAAAAGTGTGTCTTTTATTTAAACTTTTTTCCTCGGTTCACCAATTCTTTCTTGCTATGTCCTTGGCCTTTTCCAGTGTTCTGGTGAGGAATTAGTAAAGCTGAGATTTATTCTAACTGGTAGAAGTTTCGATGACCTGAAAGTTGTTCGCTCACTCCGATTTTCTTCTTAACACACCGATCCCTTCCCTATTTCCCCTGTTCTGATCTATCTGGGCACCTCACCACCCGTTTCAAGCACATAGGGCTTTTTTTATGTTTTCCGTTTTCCCTGTGGTCCAGACGTCACTTACCTTTCCTCAGGCAGCAGATCTGCCAGGCGCCCTTTCATTTTTAGTTTTTACACAATTTTTGGCGGGGGCGGAAGCGGGGAAAAAGAATAAGAGAATACATGATCAAGATCAGAACAGAGGGGGGGCGATCAGGATTGGCCATTCCCGCCCTCCTCTCTGCTCATCGGCTCCCGACATCCGATCGATCTAACATCCTCCTCCTCCTCCTCCCGATCATCGCCTCTCTTTTCCCAATCACTCTTTCCCCTCCCTTCCCACCCATTACGCTTTCCCTTCTCTGCTCTGTGGTTGATTAAAAGATGGCCCAGCAACGATCAACGCAACAAGATGGCAACACAACCGCAGGAGG